>KN484532.1:0-26971 GCA_000787095.1 Periophthalmodon schlosseri
TATTATTTTATTATTATTATTACTATTTTTATGTCATTAAGGTTAACTTTATTTTCGCTGTAGAGAAATGTGTCCTTTGCAATAGGTTCACATGTTGCCAGTTGAAAGGACAAATTTGTACAGCCAATCTCAAACAAATAATGACAAGATACAACATTTATATTGACATTTAAACAGCAAATCGAGTTACATAGGCCTGTGCTCTCTATCTCAAATTATGACAAGATCCAATACTAGAATGTAAATAGTCTATAGTCTATAGTCTATAGTCTATAGTCTCCTTCAAAGTCCACATTTTAAACATGTATAGGAGAGAAGACTGAAATATGAACTGCTAAATTAATACAAGAATCCTATGCATTTCAGGCCATGGTTGTAGAGGTCTAAACTACAGGGTGAGAAGCTTTTAGACATAATTAGACGTGATATTTTGTTTGTAGAGGAAATTATGTAACTTAAATAATTGTGCTCCGCCCCAGTTTTTTTGGGTAGGCATGCAGTCACTTCCTGGATCGATTTTGTGGCTTCTGGCTATGTACATAGGTTATAATTTAGTGCAGTACAGTGTTGGAAAGTAACTATTTACATGTAAAAAAAAAAAAAAAAATGTATGTATGAATAAATGCAAATTTATACATTGTATTCCAGTACAGTTAGATACACTACCTGTCAAAAATGTGGACACACTTTTTCATTTATAGTTCTTCTTTATTTCCATGATTGTGAATGGAAACTATGAATGGACACATATGGAAAGTAGTAAACAAAACGTAAATTCAAAATAACTCAAAACTTGTTTTAGATTTCTAGTAGCCACCATTTACTTTGATCACTGCTTTGTACTTTTGTCACTTCTTGACCCTGACAAAGCACACCTGTGAAGTGAAAACCATTTCAGTGACTTCATCATAAAGATCATTGAGAGAGGGTCAAGGGCTTGTGCCGTCAATGCCACTTTTTTTCTTTACTACATAATTCCATATATCTTGCATCATATATTTGATGTCTTCAGTTTCTATACAAAATGACAAATGTAGTAAACACTGAATCAGAAGATGCATTCAAACTTTTGACTGCAGTGTTGATGGACTGATAGACATCTAGACAACCCCGAGCCACAAACAAAGTAATGTGGTCTACTCCATCTAGTGTAATGAAGACTGCAGTGAGCATTATATTGGAGAACAAAACAGCCACTCCATAAGAGAATGTACCAACACCGTTGCGAGAGCAGCACCGAACCCCAGTCTGCTGTACATCTCCATCTCAAAGCCACTAACCACTCGTTTGAAGATAGTGAGGTACAGATCAATTTTTGTTAGGAAAGACAATCCTTCTTTGAACAGGAATGGGGGACTTAGACATAATTTATCTCCTATTTATAAATCCATCCTCAGACCTAAATCAAAACAAGGAAAACAATCACGATAGCCAGTATGTCAGTCGATGTGAGAGCACCTATTAGGGGCCTGATTATGCAAAATATGACTCAGGCACAGTTCACACTTAATGTAGTTCAATAGACCTAGCTAACAAACTGAAACAGTAAACAATAGGCATGTTAGTTTCAGTGTAGCTAGCTCTTCCCTTCAGACAGATATAAGGCAGTGTCCACCAGTGATCTGACCAGAAGCAGCTTGGATGAGCAGCGAAACGTCTTCACACAACAACTTTTCTGTCCAGTTAACAGATTTAGATTTTTTTTTTTCTACAGACAGCTAGATAGACAGATAGATACTCTTTCATTTGGTGATATTCAGAATACAGTTTCTTAAAATCACTTATATTGTGGTATTTGAACACAGAATATAATCTTCAAACTGCACTCTAATCAGTAGTGCTCCAACTAACAATTATTTCAGTAGTCGACTTGATTTGTCAACTTTTCAAGCTCTCAAAATTATTACATATCTCTGTATCTGACCCAAACTGCACCCACAGTATTACAACTTTCTAGAGCCTTAGAAATTACACTGCTGTGCTGTACTGAGGGCACCCACTGCCAGCTCAGTCCTTGTTATCTTGGCCTCAAAGGGAAAGTGAATTATTGATTTCACTGTTGTTTGATCATGGGGTCAATAAAAATAAAATCTGATATAGTGATAAAGTGCATTTAGTATAACAGAGGCCCTCTGTATTGGACGCATCAGCTATGTTACCTACGTGGCGGTGAGTTAAAGGTATACTATGTAACTTTTCTGGTGTGTCTTCATGGAGACAAGCAAATAACGCCACTAGGCCAAGTTACAAGTCAGATCCATGGTGAGGAGACCCCGCTCATAGTAAGAATACATGTTTTTCCAAGGCATTTTTAGCAATAAAAATACCTGTAATTGAATAAATGCAAGCTAGATAAGTTTAATACATTCCAGGTACAGCAATAACATCTCCATGGCGACAAGCAAGTGGTGGACCCTCATATAGAAAAGTTACACAGTGCAGCTTTAACACCGTTTGCTTGGGTTCTCCCCTCACATCCTGCTGGCCTCTTTTCGTATTAGTTTTTAGTCATATTCTTACCCTGCTGTTGACGTGTGTGGAAAGTGCTCAGAAGGAGGAGGCTCTTTTGTGTTTGTAATGTATTGCTCATTGGTGCCGTGTCAGGGAGTGTTTGTTTGACTCGGAGCATACTATGGCTTTGTCACAGAATCTCTTGGTCTTTCATCTCTTGTATCCTGGGCAAATAGTGTCTCTGGGTGGTACACTGGGAGCAGGATGTGGTTAGGGCTGGTGCTTTTGCAGAAGACGCCTTGTGCGGTGTCTGGAGACAGATCAGGGGATGGTCCAGCGTTCTCAGGTCATCAGCACACCCACACCATCTCTCCTACTGTTTGCTGTGACCTACAAACATACATGAGGCTGCAACATTTATCTTTAAATGTGCACTATGCACTGTGTTCTCTTTAGGAGGGTCTGCCACCTACTTGAGCACACCACACCACCACTTAACCCAATCTGGCATTGCAATAGACTGTCCACATTAGTTTCAATGATGATAATACACTGCCTGGCCAAAAAAAAAGTTGCCACCTGGATTTAACTAAGCAAACAGGTAATAAGTTGCTGCAGTTGGTCAGGTCTAGGTTCAGCAACAGTATGTGCTCAAAGAATGAGGTCAGCTTACTGAATATACTGAGTGACCAGGTTCGATCAATGGATTTTTCCTTCCCTGATGGCACGGGCATATTCCAAGATGACAATGCCAGGATTCATCGGGCTCAAATTATGGTTCAGGGAGCATAAGACATAATTTTCACACATGGATTGGCCGCCACAGAGTCCAGACCTTAACCCCATTGAGAATCTTTGGGATGAGCTGGAGAAGGCTTTGCGCAGCGGTCAGACTCCATCATCACTGCAAGATCTTGGTGAAAAATTAATGCAACACTGGATGGAAATAAATCTTGTGACATTGTAGAAGCTTATTGAAACAATGCCACAGCGAATGCCGTAATCAAAGCTAAAGGCGTCCAACGAAATATTAGAGTGTGTGACCTTTTTTTTGGGTGGCGATGATTTTTTTGGCCAGGCAGTGTATAACAACTGCTATATTACATTTTTGTGTACTATAGACAAAGTGTAAAAAAAAAAAAAAAAAAAAAGTGTAGTGTAAAAAAGACAAGCTTTACCATTGCCAATCTATTACTGAACCAGCATTAAACTAGGACTAGACTGGGACTAAACCAAGACTAAACCAAAACTGACCCAGAATTAAACAAGGTCTAAATCAGGGTCAAAGCAGGTCTAAACAAGGACTAAACCAATAAACAAGAGAAAAAATATCTTTTTTTATATTTGGAAGATGGGCCATGGGCTGGAGAAAATTAGACTATTGGAAGATCAAATAATTCTCATTGGACTAGTGACCCCAAAGTAAATATTCATATGCAGGACTACTTGATCTGTTCTCTAGAGTGAAGCTGTAATGTGTTGGTACATGTCTGACTATATCTGTACTAATGTATTTGTAAAAGCAAAACAGAACAATAAAGCCCATGAGGTAGCAACATCCTCCTGTGCATCATGCAGGTCTCATGCTAAAACAGACACCTTCATATGTTACAAAAACTTTCACTGAATTTGAGAATATTTCTTGAGAATATTTGTCTCAGACCAGTTTTCAAATTAAGTAATTCTAAGTAATGCGTCAATCAAACAGCATATTTATTTTTCTGATTTCAAGTTTAGTTAATTGTTTCTCTCTCTCTCTTTATATATATAGTTTTTAAAGAATGTAAACTTGTCCAAACTAAATAAAACAATGAACATAAAACTCATTTAAACCATTTTAATTTGCGGAATAAAAAATCTTAAAGAAATTGCACCCACTTTTTTCATAAAAGTAATTAAATAAAATTTGTCTTTCTCCATTACAGATATATTGTAAGAGCATCTCTTGAGACCACTGTGTGTTGTCTGCATCTATTATAAAGTTTTTTTTATCATCTACAAACCAGGAAGTAAGGCTGGGACACTGTTAGCAGGCTAGTTGTTAGCATTACAGTGATGGCTCTGACTACTGAAAGCTGAGGAAAGTGCTTATAAACTCATCACAGTGAATGATTAGGATGCTCGTAATCTATGAAAAGTGAGGAACACATTTCTTTTTTTTTAAGACAGTAAAATTAGTTACAGTGCCTATGTAAATTCTCAACAAACAATCTGAAACATTATTGCACAAAAAAAGACTTTATTTAAAAAAAGGTTGCTATTTTCTCCGTAGAACTCGGGCGAAAGGTTGCATGCTGGAAGGGCTGTCGGTGATGGGCAGTGCGTGACCCAGCACAGAGCAAGTGGTCTTCAGGCAGGCGCAGGCTTCGATGTGGGTGTAAGTGAAGGAGATCTGGGAGTGGTCTGGACACTGCAGCGCCACCTTTCTCTGGGTCGTGCTCACTTCATGGCAGCACGAGCAGGAGTGCTGTAGCGAGCGTGTCTTCGAAGAGTAACTGTAAAAAACGTGAGGAGAGACAGAAGTGAGGGAGCGTTCAGGGAAGTTTCAAATTGTATTCTTCCTCAGTGGAGGAGGAACAGTACTCAATTTTGTTACTAGAGTAAAAGTACAGACACGGGAACCAAAAAATATACTTTTAGACTAAAATGTAAAAGTATTTCGGACAGATTTTGAGACCTATGAAACTATTAAAATTTGTAAAGTTGTAGTGATTGTGATAAATAATTGTGCTGAGTTTCGGTCAACAGTCAAATGCTTGTCTCCATGGAGCTGATATTGCTTTGCTTATAATATTTTACACAGTGTGGCATTTAACTTGGCTCCATCTCCATGGAGTCTGCACCACCAGGCCAAGTTACAGGTCAGATTTGAAGAGAGGCAAGTCAACTCACATTAGGAATGCATATTTTTCAAGTTGATACCAGCCAAATTAGTCATAAGTATCAAAAATGAGATACTAATCGATACTAAAACTACTACAGAAACTAGATACTCATTTGAGCAGGTCAATCATTAGTATTAATACTAAAAATGTCACATTCACAGGACAGAAATTAACCTTTTCTGAATAGCTTTAGAATGACCTTGAGCTGTGTCAGAACAAATATAATACCACATAGACTAATATATGTCCCTGGACCACTATGGAACCTGTCTGAACGACTGAGAGATTACACAGATATAAGGCCACATGGTAATATAAAAGAAAGTACTATGATTTAATGTTGGAAATCACATTCTATTGTCTAAATAAAGAGTGTTTTTTATTTTTGTTGTGGTATCGAAATCGGTATTGAGTATCGAATCCATTCCATAGTATCTAAATTTTGATAGTGAATACAGGGATGTACAGTAATGATATATAATGAGGTTAGAGCTACCAGAACACAAGAGACCTAGAGGAAGACCGATGAAGATATGGGTGTGAGAGCAGAGGATGCAGATGATGAAGAGGATGCAGAGGAGCTTACTAGGTAAAGGTTCCACAGGCCCCGGTGCAAGACGTCATATTGATTGGCGTCTGAGACTTACAGCCCTGACTCTCCAGAACTATACTGGAGGTGGACACTGTACATGGGTGGCCCCGAGGGATACCTGGAAGAACACATCCAAACCTCAGCAAGAACATTCAATACTTTGTGTGTCCTCTCTAGGTCAACCAAAATTTGTATAACTCTACTAATCATTTTAGTTAGAGTATAAGGATTTATATGGGACAACAGCAGAAAGGAGAAGTTAGTGAGTGAGTGAGTGAGGTATTTTTTATATGTAAAACGGCAGATTATCATTTACAAATTTATCTTTATATAAATACATTGTTCCCTAGTACTTTTTCTGCATAAATTCTGCTGTTTTTGCCTGTGCAGTTATAGTTTTGTGAGTGTAGTTTGGGTCAGATACACAGAGATACATAATAGTTTTGAGAATTTCAGAGTTTCATAAAAGTTTGGATTAATAAAACTAATTTCATAATTTGTTCAATAAAGAAATATGCATATGTTTGAGATGTAAACATCTTATTGATTTAATAACAGTGAGACAATATTTCAAATGCAATTTTGTAATAATCTTTGATAAAACATGATGTAAGATACAGTATTTGATATTGAACTTTTTTTAAAAAACAGTATTACTTACACACTCGGCAGCAGCCGTCAGAGGCAACAGTTTCAGTTCCCTAGAGATAGAGAGAGATAGAGGGAGAGAGAGAGAGAGATTAGAAATATAGTAAAATATCTGAGAACTACATGGGACTATTAATAGGTTCCAACTTCCTGTTATATGCAACATTTTGAGGACTTTGTTTTAAATAGTTCAATCGCTATGGCAACAGTCATCATTTTTCATCACTGTGAAATTCACAATACAGAGCAGCAAGATGGAACTGAACTAGGATTGTAAAAAAAATATACACATATAATAATCATTACTAAAAATGCTAAATAGTAAATACTAAAATCACATAAATACGACAACAATGGATCTTTCCTGAAGAAACTATTAAAAGACCACATGATAATTGTAAAAAACACTTTGTTTTATGTTGAAAATTACATTATAAAGTCTAAGAGTGTTTTAAATGTGTTAAGTACTAGGTCTTTTCCTTAGTATCAAAATCAAACTTGAAATGTTAGTATTGTGACAACCCTTGACTGTTTTAGAGCCCTGTGCATAGTCTGCAAACGCCCTGATTTCACCTTTTATAGCAGTTTCTGAGCTCAGACATATCTGACATAGTTTCCTTTCCACAAAACATAATTCACTCAGTTTAAATGTGGTATGACTGACACACTGTTGGCTCATGCTTAGCTTGAGAAACTCCTCAAATATTAGCTGAAAAGCTTTTGAAACATTTAGTTAAACTACTGATAAACTAGGACATGTAAAAAAACAATATTTGTTTTTGGGATTTCATTTCAATAATTATTTGAACAACCACACATTCCTTGCCATATTTAATCAAAGGAACTGTATGTAGCCTGCGCTCTTACAGTTTTTAAAAAAGGTACTACAATTACAACTGAACCTGGGTTTCCAGTATCTTAATGTGCATAGAGGACACATACAAGTTTTTCTCATTCTCATTTAGAGGCTCATTCTGCTTTCTGATTGGATAATCATCTTGAGAACCAAAGCACTAAATGGAGCTCAACAGTGACCACCCACCCCTGGTTCCAGGAGTATATTTCCCATTAATTTTTTCTCATAGACTAAAAAAAAAATGTGTATTAAAAGTATGAAAGCTTGCTCAGGGCTAATCAGCTTGTGGTGACTAATGATGACAAGTCCTATAATTGTATTTATAATCTGAAACTTTATAAACCACCAACCAACCAAGTTATTCAAACATTTTGTTTTTGCATTTTAAATGTGCTTTTTGGACTTGAAACAACCGCATTATGGAGATTAGTTACCACAGAGCTGATTAGTCTCTGTGACTTTGAACTCTTAATATTTGACTTTGTCTATGGGAAAAAATAAACAGAAAATTTACTTTTGGAACCAGAGCAAACTTCGAAGCGGGTGGGGCTGTTGAGCTCCATGATAACATAAACAACTTAGCCATCATATCCAATGTCTTTGTAACTAAGAATATATCAGCATTGCAGTTGTTATCAGTAAAGGCTATATCTGATTTGAACATGTCTACTTCGTATCTGGGGACACACTTAGGTCATGTTTATGCACTTTTCAAATAAAAATCTTACTTACAGTTCCTTTAATATATTTTGCTTTCATAGTTGTGTTTATGGTGAATTACCGGGATGCAGTCCTGAGGGTCAAAGGGCGGGCACACGGTCTTGGCCTCCATGGTCAGGAACTGGTTTCCGATGCGGACACATTCAAACTTCACACAGGGATTACCGTCCGGACTCCACACCTCTCCAGGCTGAGCACAAACACATGTGAGTGACTGGAAACAGTGCCAGTTGCGCTACCACTACACTACATCACATTATGGATATGTTATTCTCTCTCTAGAGGTTTTAATAATTATGTACATAAGCTGTTGAAGCATTTTTAGTAGAAGCGACAATTTTTCCTTAATACGTTGTCTTAAAGTGCATTTGATAATACATTTGATTAATACATCTTTCAATTTATTACTTGGTTTGTTGGAACTTTGGCCCTTGTTAACAGTATGTTTGTTGGGTAACATACATCTACGTATGTCATATCTGCTGGCCATGTCCAACCAGGAAGTAAAATTATAACCTTCACCAAAAGCACAAAACTACACAACACTAGGCAAGGTTTTTAGTAAAATGATGTTAAAAGTATTTGAGAAATTAGTAGTCTAACCTGCCGTATGCACTTTAACATTAGAGTGTTACATAAGTTAACCTCAATATAATGAATTATACCAGAAATTAAGAGCTAAATTTTCCAATATTTTACTTTTCAAAGATTTACTGAAGCTAAGCAAATTGCAATTTTATAGGTAGTTCCTCAGTAATACATTTAGAGAGAACTAAATGTGGCGAATCAGTTTCTGTTTTATGCAACTAAAATCTGGAACATATAAATACCAATGCTGCCAAATAAGGAATATCTAAGCTAAGGTGTCCAAAAGCTGTTTAAAATCTCATTAATGTAAAACTTTAAAGGGGCATATTTTCAAATTTTATGGGCTTTCAACCATGTTATAACAATGTTCTCTAATGAGTAATCACATTGGGTTTAAAATGTCGTGTAGAAGTTTTTCAACAATAAAAAGTGAATGACAATCTGTTGCTTGCTACAGTGAAATGCCACTACGAAGAGTTTTGAACAGGAAGTCATTAGACCCAGTTCTATTACTAAGCTGTTTTACATCAATATTGCAGTTTACAGTGAACAAAATGTAAAATAATGATCTAAGTATGTTATAGTTTAATACTAAATACTGTGAAACCGACCTGTAGAGTGTGGGTGACATTTGCCACTGTGACGATGCAGCTGCACTGGACACACTTTCCACAGCACTGCCCCGGGACCAACTGGTACTCGTAGCCCTGCGCACACAACACAAAACAATATCATTTTTCATGTGTAATTTTACTTTGAACAATTTCAGCAACAGTACTTATATTAAATCAATTTTTAGTCCTGTAACTGCACTTTTACTTGAGTACACACCACTGGTAGTACCCTCCTCTGTTCACTTCAGACGCCCTGGAGGAGCTGGTGTGGTACTCACCGGAGAGCAGTGGGTGTCACAGGGCAGTGGGTGGCAGTCCAGCAGGTGCAGGAAGCTTTTAGGGTGCCTCTTCTTGCTGCAAACACACCTCTCGCAGGGGCTTCTTGGGACCACCTCTCCAACCTTCAAAACACAAAACCTAGAACTCACTCTTTAAGCTACAGACACAGGGGTAAAAATACTCACTATAACTACAAAATAGCTCATGAATGTGTGCATATGAGTGATACCAAGAACCTCTGGGGTACAGCGGTATGTGGAATGATCTAGGGGCTGGGGGCAGATGTGTGCTCACCTGATACTCGTGGTTGTTGAATACACACACTTCTTTAGGCACTGTAAAAGAATTGGTTGGTTAGTGTGTTTTTTTTTTTTTTTACAGTTTAAAGGTGTGCTATGTAATTTTTCTGAAAGGGGCCAGTCATCTGTTTGTCTCCATAGATACAAGTCATATTTGTTGAGAGCCAAACCTACTTAACTGGCATTATTTCTTAGCAATACAAAACACCTGTAATTAAATAAATGGAAGATAGATAAGTTATGCTATAGTAATGCTACACAGTGGAACATTCTAGACAAAGCATGTAACCATGGAGACAAGCACGTGGCAGTTCCCCACCAGAAAAGTTACATAGTGCACCTTTAAGATATGAAAGAAAGTATGAAGAGGCACTTACCACAGACATATTTGTCACAGCACACACCCACTGTTGTGTTTAAGGTCATTCCAGGAGGACAGGAAGGAATCAAACTGGTGCACAGGGACTTGTCACACTCTAAGAGGAGACACAGCACACCAGAGATCAGTTGTTGTACTTCGAAGATACTGCCTGGCCTTGAATGTAAAAGATATTGTAACTTAAAATGCATATGAAAGGTTTTCTAACTATTATTTGGTTTGGTGAGATAGTTCCTGTAATAATTATTTATCATAGTTTTACATCAGGTAAGTGGCAGTTTGTGAAGAAAACGTGTCGTACAAAAAAATAGGAAGTAGTGCTGAGTCCTATCATCATCAACAGCAAAATTCCCATCAAAATGCACAAGGAAGGCATTTTTTAACAGTTTAAACCTTCATTTAACAAATGCTAGGTAACAGTTATGGAATTACTACATATGTCGTATCTGCTGCTTGTGTCCAACCAGAAGTAAAATAATAAAACTTAAAATAAATATACAGGCAAGAGTTTTATAAAATCTTTAATATAATGATTTTAACTGTGTTTTAATGAAATGAGTAGACTAACCTGTCATAGGCACTTTAACATTTATTATAAACATGTGATGTGTGACTTACCACATCTGTGTCTAGGGCAGCAGTCCACAATGTCAGTGACCAGCACCTGCCCGTGGTGCTCACAGAGGAGCGGGGGCAGAGGGGGGCATGGCTTCGGCCGACACACCACCTGAAGAATGTCTTCATCACAGTGACACAGCTCACAGCCCTCTGTCCACGTGGCATTGGCCTGTCAAACCAGTAGAATTACTCACCAGGCACAGATCCGAATATATTGGTACAACTTTATAATAACTACACCTTGATTAGCCTTAATAAAACATGAATTCATAATGAACATTTTTTTTTTTTTTTTTTTTTTAAAGGGGGGGTATTTTTGTTCTGCTAACACTAACATATTTAGATTACCATTTTGCCTTTTATTGTTTTGAAAATGCTAAATTCACCGAGGTATTAACATGTTTTATAAGTTTCAGTTATAAAACACTGCCCCTTCAGAGCACTATCACATTACAATTGGCGTTAATGAAACTACTGCACATCACATCAGGTTTGTAAAGCTGTAGTGTACAGCTTTGTATCATGCTTTTGTATGTTTGTGGAGAAGTGTAATGCGGGAGCAATGGATTAGTGGAGTTTTGCCGTCACAGTAATGCTAACAACAACTAGCATGCTAATGCACACTTCCTGATGAGTATTATTATTGACCTCAAGAGCTGCTTATACAATATATATGTACTAAGGCAAGACAAATTTTGCTCAGATACATAGGAAACATTCAAGTACAGGGTCTTTAACTATTTGTTCATTATGAATTAAGTATTTGTTCATGCTTTATTACGGTTATTTAAGTGTAGTTTTTTTTTTATAATGTGTTACCAATATATCTAAAATAAATGAAAGAACATACGTTTGCCCATTTTCCATTTGGTAGTCGACAGATTTCTGTTCGCAATTAAAAAAACAAGAATATTAGGTCGGCATGTACTGTGGCTGTTACACCTGAGGGTCAAGTAGTGTGGGGCTCACCGCAGCTGGGCACACACTCGTTGGAGGAAGATGACAGCAGCGTGGTGCCGTTGGGACAGTAGCAGCCCTCCAACCTCTGGTTTGATATCATTTCTGTGAAGTCATTTGAGGTGTAGATGAACTTGTGATTAAACCTGTAACACATACACCAAGTCAACTTGTATTTTGTGCCAAGGAGTATGCATTTTAGTGAAAATGACAGTCAGTGGGTATGTTTACTTGGCCAGTAACAAGGCTTGTGGGGTGAGCTTTGTAGAGGGGTGGGCTCGTACTGCTAACCGTAAGGAGGTTAGCAGTACGAGAAGGAGGTTTCGAATAGTGCCGGGGAGAGATTGCAAGATTACTCAAACAGACATAGATAGCATATAAAACCTCTTCAAGCATGTTTTTGATGAGGGAACAACATTATAACATGGTACAAAGCTCAATTTTTTCTTTTTTTTTTTTTAATTTTCCTTGTGAAAACCTGAACAATCCAAAATCAGATTACTCATATCCGGTGTAACTGTTTGAGTGATATTTCAATAATCTGATAACTCCAGAAATCAGATAATGATCAGATTTTTGGTGTGCACATAAACATAACCAGTGTCTATATATCTGGTGGGAGGAGAGAGGGGGGGTACTTTACCAAGAGTCACAGGTGTGTTCCACCAGAGGACCACAGGCATCATACACTTTGGGACTGGAACAATGGTAATCTACATTCACAGAAGACATGGTGAGATAATTCACAATTGTGGGGCCAGTAATTACTACTAAGTATAAACAAGTTAAGAATATCTGCATTTTGACTGTTGAAGGCATTTTTTTCCAAAGGATTCTGACCTGCCCACCAACTCAATTTTAAACTGTAGGTTGCATCCACATTCTAAAATTGGAAGATGTCATAATTTCAGAAGGTAGGTATGGGTCTATCTCTGTATCTCTATGGGAGGTTTCCTGTTTTTGAAAGAAATATTTCCACAAATATTGTTCCTTATCATTAATTGTTTGAGATTGGTCTCACAAACTAGCCATATAAATCTTATGGCTCCTTTCAACTGACAACAATCACATCTTTTAAGTTGAATAATGGCAACACTGTCCACTTATTTGGGCTGACCAAGAAGATGTCAGTTTTTGTGGATAGGCCCAGAGATATTATGCATAAACCAGGTCAAAACATCTTCTGACCTGTCCTCCAGCTCACTTTGAAACTATAGGGATTCTACAATGTTGTGATGTCACATGAACACCTATTGTGGCTGTGCTGTTACACATGTAGTAGAGTGGCAGTTTTCTGACAGTGATTACAGTAGTGCAGAGGTGAGTGCATACCACAGAGCCCGTGAGTGGCACTTCTCCAGTCAATGCACACTCCGACCTCAGCGCAGGAGGCGGCGTACTCCTGTATGCTCAGACAGCCCACGTGAGGGTCATCTGCAGTACACACGTGCAACCGGCAGGCGGTGACAAAGGCATGGTAGTCTAACACACCGTGGCACCGATGGAACACTCTGAGGACAATAGAAGCAAAGAACAACCGCCACAATAAAAACAGGAGACCAGTACAAGCCTTGTACAAATATAGTTAGAAAACTGTATATTCATTTTGTTTATGATTAGTAATCATGCAAAAAAATTAAAAATTAAAAATTATATATATAAAAAGTTGTTCCTTTTAATATCTAGTAAAAAATATCCCAAACTAAGAGATCAATCGCAATAGAAGTGAAATCATTAGTCTATTTGAAAATTGCAAAGAAATAAAAACTCCGGATGTCTTTCCACACTAAAACTGATCAGTCTAATGCATATAAGGTAAAGTGTACCATTCCTTGTGAGGGAAATGCATTCTTCAGGATCCATCTCAAGCCCTTGAGCCCGGATTGGTTAGTACCACCTAGCCAGGGTTTTACCAATTGTACATGCTTTGGGTTGATAAAAGGGTAGTTTGTTGTTTCAATATATTTTATGATCTTTTGAAGCTTGATATGTTAGAAAAGCAGGGGGATGCCATTCTGGCTCTATAACTAGAAGCCCTTGCCCCTTTTCTAGAAAAGAAAAAAATATTACAGTTGAGAGTTTCCATGCACATACTTGCTCTTGATGATGTCACAGATGGAGCTGTCACAGTGAATAGGTGTAGGATTTGGAGTAGGAATAACAGGAGGTGGACAGTAGCTGTCGTTGGTGTGCCACTCATGAGCCATGTCCACACAGGAGGTCTTTATGTGAGTGCCCGGCATGGTGCAGTCATCAGAGCGATTATTGTCACAGTTACCTGGAAACATTCACACGGTTAGTTCAAATCCACTTAATTAATAGTTTATGTTAATATATAATGTATGAGATTTTATTGTCAAAGCTTTAACAATAAAATCTCAAAATGACCTAGTGTAAAGATGCTAAAGTAAGTAAAGTATGGGGTAATATGTTCGTCTAGCCTTTCAGCTAAACTTCTCCAAAGGGGTGCGCATAGTGTGTCACTGGGCGTACCACACTGTCCCTGAGTGTTGCCGCCGAACAGACAGAAAGGCAGATTGATGTTGTAGCTGAGCCCGGAGAAGGTGATCTTGACCTTTATTTTGGGAATGACCAGCACAGTGTTGATGCCAGTGGTGGTGATCCGGAACATTGGAGTCTGATATGCACAGCGTACAGTCTTGTCGTTCACCGTAATCTGCAAGCAAGATCAAGAGAAGTTGATTTTTTTATATAACAAAAATGTGCTTGTAAATGTCTTGGTTGAGTTTCAAGTATCGCACAAATGTAAAATGGGACTGTAGCATTAACAATCAGAGCGCAAAAATATCACTTAAAGTTTATACCCTTAAACATATTGCAAATTCAAAATCTGCACTTTTTTTGCTTGTTTTTTTCTTAGACTTAGACAAACTTCATTGATCCTCAAGGGATCTTAAGTAATCCAAGAATCCCATGAATTTCAGAACACATACAATGCAATTTTGATTCAATTGCGATACACTGTGCAGCTCTGGTACAAACCACTCCACTTCTTACCACATTGGTGAAGATGCCATGGTGGTTTATCTGGCTCATGTGGATCGTGTATTGATGGTAGAATACGGTGATGGAGTGAGGGCAGGTGGAGAAGTGGGAGTGTGCACACTCATTGTTAGTAATCATCACACTAAAGCCGTATCGGGGAAACACCTCCTTCACCAGCCAGTAGGAACAGTCGCCCTGAAAGTTGTAGAATGTTCCATCGAATGTCACATAGTGTGTGTTTCCCCAGCCATAGCAGATACCTGAAAAACATAATCATTGGTGTTAAGTATAGTCATTGTGACACAGTTTAAATACTCTTTGTAGATACATAGATCACATGAATGAGAATATGCTTCTACAGCAAGAACTTTCTAACTAAGGGTTCATGTGTGTTGTCGACTCTTACTTCCAGGACAACACACCAGGAGGAATGAGTATGCAGATCTACCACTCCAACAAAATCCCAAGAGCTCCCAGAACTACGACTATTATAAAGCCCCGGGAACACCCACTATTCGAAGTAAAGACACTCTATTTACAACATCTGGACAAAGAACTTATAAGGCACCAGGACTACCCAAAACTAACACTCCTGCAGGATACAGTCCTAGGAGTATCCAGAACTATTTCTCTCACAAATCCCCAGGAAGAACCCAGAACAACCACTGTAATAAAGGCCGATAGGAGTATCCAAAACTACCACAGTAATAAAACCACAGATGCACCCAGAACTACCACTCTAATAAAGGCCTGTACGAGTATCCAAAACTATTAGTATCCAGAACTACCACTTTTATTATTATTTTTGTAATCAGTGTGCCTCGGACATTTTATTTAACCACTGTGTGACATAAATTTTTGTGCTACGACAGTCTTGTATTTTAATGGTATTCGCTTGTTCTAGAAAAGCACCTGATTTTGCACTTAAAGGATCCATTGATGCACCCTACGTGTCTTAGTTAAAGCCACGGGAGTACGCAGAACTAATACCCTGATAAAGCCCGAAAAGACACTCACTGTTTACTATAGCAATATTAAAAGATAGCAACGTCTGGAAAGAAAAAACACTTGATAAACTGATAACTTGAGAAATTCCAAGATAATAAATAAAGAACTTTGTAAGAAGCATAGTTCTTATCAAAACCCAACACTTCAATTGTGAACATGTGGTTGCAAATTCATTACATGGATACATCAGACTTACATTGACACTCGTAATGCCAGCAGCAGCCGTCATGGTCGTACACTTTGACTGGAGGAAAGTTGTTTGCGCACACGATTGGCTCAGGAATGGGACACTGAATTTTGGTTGTAATCACTTCACCATTTCTACAAGTTCCAATATGGCACCCACTCTTCTTCCAGACTTCTCCATCCTAAAAGAACACAAGGCTGAATTATTCACATTTATTTATTTCATAACTATGCATGGAATTGTGTCGTTAAAGGTTCTATACCCAAATTTTTTCTGATGTATTTGTGCAAAGTTTGTCTTGCCCAAGTAGAGATATATTGTATAAGCAGTTCTTGAAGTCAAAATATGTCTACATGCATCTACTTATAATTGTATTGTCCAATGATCAGGAAGTGCACATTAGCATTCTAGTGTTTTTTTGCTTTGCCACACCCCAGTTTCCTCACATTTAAAATATATTTTTGAAATTAAATCCATAACCCCCCACCCTCAAACTGGCCCTAATCTTAAAGGTCCTATATTACACCAAATACCAGAGTCTTGTTAGCGTTAAGTCATGTTATTGTGTTGTTACCTCATCAAAAACATACCCAGAGTGGTGTTTTGTTTCATTCACACATGTTTGAGTAATCTTTTATTACTAGTCTGTCTACATCTCCAAAGCTCAAAATGATCTGTTCCACCTTGTAGTGTCATGTAGTGGTAGTTTTCAAGTTAACAGCTACCTTTTATATTTAGTTCAATAGAGATTGGAAATTTCAGGGCTGAAATCATCCAAATGATTCTAATGATGACGATGTATGGAGCTTAAAAACACAGTGGAGCATTTCCTGTATTGCCACATCACAAGGTGGAACAGAGTGTTTTCTATTTGAGGAAAGAAATCAGCCTAAATATCCAGGGTTTGTGTGTTAAACATGTGTGAATGAAAGAAAACACAACTCCATGTATGGTTTTGATGAGGAAATAACATTATAACATAAATCAGGAAACAGAGTAATATTTTGGAGATTCCTTTAGCCAGAATCTCAAAACTAGGACATAACCTTATCCATTACCCTGTAAGCCTACAAATGTGGGAACATACAGCTGACTCCTTTACCATGATGGCAAAACTCTGCACTGGTCTCTGAAAGTTATGAAAAGCACTTATAAACTCATTGTGGTGAATAATTACGCAAGGACTAATTTATTTTTTCACATTTTGAAGACTGTAAAAATCAGGTATCAGGTAATCAGGCACAGCAAAGTGTGTAGTTTTGGGCATACCTTTCTGGGTGGGTTGAGATAAAGACAGTCCTTGGGGTGGGAGACAGTGGTCATTGTTAGGCACTGGTAATGCAGGACCACAACATCACACGACTGGTTGCAGTAGCCAATGTAACAGTAGCCCTCATAGTCTGTATAGCTGTAGACAGTTGAACCTGATAAAAAAGAAGAAAGATTGACATGACAAGAATTGACTGAAAGGCAAAAGATGAATTGAACAACTGAAGTAATAGTCATACCTGGAGAAAAGGCAACTCCATTGTGGATGCAGGAACACGTGGTGACAGGCGCTGTGGCGAGTGTTGTGGCGGGTGTTGTGGCGGGTGTTGTGGCGGGTGTTGTGGTGGTAGAAAGTGTGGTGAAAGTTGTTGGACACTCACAGCACTTAACTCTAACCTCATAATCATAGCACTCCTGCTCCAGTCCCTGTTCATTATTTTTACATATGAGGCCGACTTGTTTGTCACAGATGACGTCTTGTCCCACCTGAGAAATGGACAGTGATGGGTACTGAGCTGCTCTGCACTCCACCGACACTGGAGCTGAACAGATGGGGAATCCAGCAGAGAGGATATCCTGGATGGACTCAACCTCCACGCCATTGGGTCCTGCCGAGGGATGACCAAGGTTGAACCACTGTGACCACTCACAGCGCATGTTGATTCCACCAGGACAAGGGGTTGTTGTTGGAGGAGTTGAGACTGTTTGTGTAGGTGTGATGGTAGAGGCTGTCACTGTGGTGGTAGTTGATGTAGTTGACAGTGTTGAGCATTCACAGCATTTGACTTTCATCTCATAATCGTAGCATTCATGTTCCAGTCCCTGATCATTATTTTTACAAATTAGACCAACGTCTTTGTCACAGATCACATCCTGTCCCACCTGAGAAAGGGGGAGTGATGGGTACTGAGCTGCTCTGCACTGGACAGACACTGGGTCTATACAGATGGGGAATCCAGCAGCAAGGATGTCCCGAATGGACTCCACCTCCTCACCATTGGGTCCTGGTGATGGGTGACCAAGGTTGAACCATTGTGACCACTCACACTTCATCTTTTGTCCACCAGGGCAAACAGTAGTAGTGGGCAGAGTGATGGAAGTTGGAACAGTTGTGGTTGTGGTGGTAGTTGTGGTGGTAGTTGGTTCAGGTGTAGTGATGGTCGCTTTTGTGGTCGTAGTTGATTTAGTTGACAGTGTTGGACATTCACAGCACTTAACTCGAACCTCATAATCAAGGCACTTCTGCTCCTGTCCCTGTTCATAATTTTTGCACATAAGGCCAAAATGTTTGTCACAGATGACATCTTGTCCCACCTGAGAAATGGACAGAGATGGGTACAGAGCTGCTCTGCACTCCACTGACACTGGCTCTGAACAGATGGGGAATCCAGCAGCAATGATGTCTCGAATGGATTCAATCTCCACCCCGTTGGGTGCTGGTGATGGATGTCCAAGGTTGAACCACTGTGACCATGAGCAGGTCATTTTGTCCCCTCCAGGACAAGTGGTAGTAGGGGGCACAGTTGTGGTAGTGGGTGTCACTGTGGTGGTAGTTGATGTAGTTGACAGTGTTGAGCATTCACAGCATTTGACTTTCATCTCATAATCGTAGCATTCATGTTCCAGTCCCTGATCATTATTTTTACAAATTAGACCAACGTCTTTGTCACAGATCACATCCTGTCCCACCTGAGAAAGGGGGAGTGATGGGTACTGAGCTGCTCTGCACTGGACAGACACTGGGTCTATACAGATGGGGAATCCAGCAGCAAGGATGTCCCGAATGGACTCCACCTCCTCACCATTGGGTCCTGGTGATGGGTGACCAAGGTTGAACCATTGCGACCACTCACACTTCATATTGTGGCCTCCAGGGCAAACGGTAGTAGTGGGCAGAGTGATTTTAGTTGGAGCAGTTGTGATGGTTTTTGTGGTTGTTGTTGGTTCAGGTGTAGTGATGGTGGCTTTTGCGGTCGTAGTTGATGTAGTTGACAGTGTTGGACATTCACAGCACTTAACTCGAACCTCATAATCAAGGCACTTCTTCTCTTGTCCCTGTTCATGATTTTTGCACATAAGGCCAAAATGTTTGTCACAGAGGACATCTTGTCCCAGCTGAGAAAAGGACAGAGATGGGTACAGAGCTGCTCTGCACTCCACTGACACTGGCTCTGAACAGATGGGGAATCCAGCAGCAATGATGTCTCGAATGGATTCAATCTCCACCCCGTTGGGTGCTGGTGATGGATGTCCAAGGTTGAACCACTGTGACCATGAGCAGGTCATTTTGTCCCCCCCAGGACAAGTGGTCATTGGTGAGGTGATTGTAGAGGCTGTGATGGAAGGTAGGACCACTGTTGTTGAAGTGGTTGACTGTGTTGTGCTACACCGCCCTGGTTTGCAACACTTCATCCTTATTTCATAGTCCAAACATATGGGTGGGTATTGCTGGCTATTTTTGCACAGAAATCCAATATCTGTGGTACATGTGACTGATTGTCCCAGTTCGCTGAGTGACTTGTCTGGGTGCTGGACACTTCGACACTCCACTTTGATGGGGTGCTTACAGACGTCATATCCCATGTGTAAAAGCCGCTGGATGCTCTCGTTATCCCCTCCCTTTTTGCCGTACACAGGGTGATCCGTGTTGATCCAGTTGGTCCAGTAGCAGGTCTCTTCACATGGCTCTTCGGTCTGTTCTGTGGAGATAAATGAAAAGATATAAAAGATTTTGTTACTTTGTTGTTTAAAGGACATATATTACATAATTTGCATACTCTAGAGTATCCTTCTCTTGGTGTTTCATGTTTTAGAACTTCATGTACAGAAAAACACACATTATCTTGCATCAGTTGTGCTCCCCTTGGATTCGATGTTAGCATGCCATACTGTCAGCAGTGGGAATGAATCAGGAAAAAAATATATAAAAATAGCCATTTAAGATTGGCGTGCTAATATAGGCACACAGATGTAATGAATGAGATTTCATAGCAGAAAGGATTTATGGACTCAAAAACTGAGCAGGATTTCCACCGGTGAAGCGAAGGGGCTTCTGAGGCTCAGAGCAAGACGATACGAATCGAACGATATTAATAAAACAAGTGTAAATGAACCTTCTGGTATGTTTTTGATAAGGAAAGAACATGGTAATAAAAGATAATGCATAATATGTGTCCTTTAAGGCAGTGGTTCTCAACCTTTATCACTGGCAACCTCCATAATAACAACCATTGGGATTTGTGACCCCCAAAGGCTACCTGCAAAATGCTAATGTTTGATTTTATTTTCAGGACATAGACTGAAATAAATGAATTTGGTAGGCCAACAGATTAAAACAACAATCAAATAAACAGTGGTTATAACATGGTTAAAATCTTAAAATTCAGTTTCACATAACAAATGATTTTTAGGTAACTGAAAAGCATAATAAATTCAAAAGCATTGCCCTGGACTCATATGAAGATTCTTACTGTTTGTAGTGAAGTGGAAAGGGGTGGTAATCGTGGTCGTAGAGGGCTCTGGACAGGGGTGTAAATGGCGCTCGATGGTGCCGTTATGTCCACACACAGCTATGAGGCAGTTCCCGTGGCCGTCAGTGGTATCGTACAAGATACTGCCGATGGTGTGTAAAACGCCATGATACAGGCACATACAGGCTGAAACACATACAAAAACATCAGACAAACTGCATTTTAAAGAGAAGCACAAACATATGAAGAACTGCTGTACCTTTGGCGTCGAAATGGCACTGGATGGTAGGGGATTCACAAATACTAGATGGAGAAAAGTATATTATAATAGTTTAAAATTCATAAGTATATAAAAGTCTTGGTATGCAGTATTATGATGAGACTTACCATACGTAACAGTTTTGGGATGTTGGCACGGTGTCGCTATTGTTAAAATGCGTTCCTTTGTGATCGTAGCAACCGCATTGGTCCTTGGCAACACAGGTCATGGCAACATCATCAAAGTACGGCTGTGCAGGTGGGCATCTGGGGTAGCAACCTGTTTAAAAAGGTATATGAAGTTAAAAGGTGCACTATGCAACAAAACATCTCCATCAAGACAAGCAAGTGCCGGATTCCTCACCAGAAAAACAATTTCAAATTAAAGGACATTGTTGGATATTTATGAAGACAGTGCAAGTGAGTGCTTACCTTCCAGAGGAGGGATGTTGGATGAGCAGAGACCAGAAGGATTCCGGCAGGTTTTCATACACGGTGCACCACAGGGCTTGTAGTGCCACTCACACTCGTCTGGAGGGTTGTAGTAATCACAGAAAATTGCTGGAAAAAAATACAGTTACATTAATGGACCATACTCAAGGGTAGAGTAGCCAAAAATTATATTCTGCCCAACTCAGCTAAAAAATATGTACTAAATTACATGCATAAAATAGTTTTGGTAAATAAAAAACATGTTGTGTCATGAGAGTGTGCAAACTGTTTGTGGACTTACGGCAGAAGTCCGGGGTCCTCCATTCCACACAGATACCAGCCTGGTTACAGGCCTCAGCGTACGCAGCCACAGCTGTGCACAGACACTCACAGTCTCCCCCAGTGTCACAGGAGCAGGTGTCAAACACACAGGTGTCATAGTAAGAAGCTGGATCCACCTGCAGATCACATGTTCACAGCTTTTAGAAATCAATTCAACCACAACAGCCACACTATTCCATATAAATAAAGCAGGTTCAATGCATTACCGTATTTTCCAGACTATAAGTCTTTTTTTCATAGTTTGGCCAGGGGTGCGACTTATACTCAGATGCAATTTATATGTGAAATATATGTTTTTTTTCTTCATTATTATGCATTTTTTGGCTGGTGCAACTTATACTCCGGAAAATACGATATGTAATTATGCACTCAAAACTTGAATGTTTTCTGTATGTTTCCCAATTTGTAAGTATTTCATACAGAACTTTTAATTATCTAGCTAAGAAGATTGTTACATTTTTTTAATTAATTCTGGTTAGCCATGCAAAATGTCCACATTAGTAAAAAAGTAAACTTCAGTCACTACTGGAAAATACATTTATCACACTTTGTAAAAATAGTTAAAAAAAAAAATTAAAAAATGTCCATTGGTTTAATATTACTGAAAATTCTCTGAGATGTGAGGACACAATTCAGACCTCTATAGTTGCAGTACACTGCATTGCTTTCAATTTTAGTGATAGACCAGAGCCTCCTCAAAAAACATTGTACACTGAATCCCCACAAAGCTAGAAACATAAATACAAACATACATTTTCTTGACGCTGCCAAACATTACATAAAGTAGGCTACTGTTATGGAAATACAGTTATACGTACAGTGGCGTGGCAGGCAGAGAAGACCTGGCTGTGGACGATGCTGCACTGCTTGTGGGCCCAGGGCAGCCGGTGGGGGTTGGCCATGCATGGGCTGGGGACAGCATGCTCATCAGGGCAGTTTGGTGAGTCTTTCCAGCTGTTCCCAAACACCAGAGGGTTGATGACTGTGGCTCCGCAGCGAGTGGTCATGTCGTTGTTGGCGTTACCATCGTAGTTCCCACACAATCCACACACACGGCCCTGGCAGCCAGTTAGAAGGACATTTTATCCATGGGTTTCAGAACGGTGCAAAATTGGCTGTTTCCATAGAAATTAACAATTTAAAACAAAATATCCTATCTTTTTTATGGTGAAAAGTCCTCAAAATTCACATATAACAGGAAGCAGAAATTCATGAATAGGTTGTTTTCATGTGACATTCCAACATCCTAGAAACCCTATAGTTTAAAACTGAACTGGAGGACAGGCAGAAATTTCTGTTTAGCTGTCAGACTGTAGATTTGTTGACTTTTTTATGGTTAATATTTCTATAATTACTGGGCCTATCCACATTAAATAAAAACTGGCACAAAGTTGAACGTCTTCTCTGTTAGCATAAATTAAAAAAGTTTTTTTAAACAATAACTTCAGAAAGCTGTGGTGTTATTCAACCCTAAAGACGTGGTTGTTGTCAGTTAAATGGATGTTAAACCAAAATTAATATAGCAAGCTTGTGGACTCCAGATAAACATTTGATATTATGCCATCATGAAATTGTAAAATTATAGATTTACAGAGTTCAGTTAACTTTCTACAATTAGATCAAAATTTCAGATGGAGAGTAAGGACCAATATTTCTCTATCGAGGAAAAATATTACTCCTTTTTTGTGCAAAGTATTGAGAATGATTAACATGATGTAAAATAAGTAAATGATAGCCTAACTTTGTAAATATTTGAAAGTAGTGATTCTTCATTCATAAAGTTTTGTATAGCTGAGTGTACCATGTATTTGGGGCTGAGCTTGATGAAGAGGAGGGCCTTGCGGTCCCAGATGAGGGTGAGTCCGTTGTTGATCTCGATGACCAGATACAGTCCCACGGTGCTGAAGCGATACGGAGCTTCTGACCCCTGCAGCTGGTAGTCGCCCTGGGTCAGAACCAGCTCAGAGTCCTGTACACCACAGCAACCACCAAGACACACTTATAAAGACTGCTAAAGTAACTGTATCCCCAGTCCCAATCATCGCCATCTGGGTAAATACTGTATCAAACATTCAATTTCAGCCATTAGGTACATTATCTGACGCTACCCCCAGAACATTATAAGTGTGGATTTTTTCATATTAACTTTACTATCTACAAACAAAACCACATTAATATTTGAGCATGTGAATAATGACAGGAGTATCAGAACCTGAAGGAAGATCTTGATGGTCTTGGAACAGGTGGTGCCAGTGGTTCCACAGGGGATGTTCTCAGTCACCACTCTGAATGAGCCCCCGGCCTTACTGCAGTGGTCCTACAAAACACAACATTCGGGTTAGTGCTCTGCCCTCTCTGAGCCTGAACCAGGGTGGTGTGAGTACTTTTTTGTTAAAAAGCAATACCAGTTACTAATTGATTAGGTACTCATTTGTGCAAGTATAGATACTGTAAATGGTGTTGATCTTTTTCAAAATCAATATGAGATCACTGTAAATTTAAAGAAGCCCTATCATGCAAAACTGACAATCATGAGTTTTATAAGGTTTTTCCTCATTATTAGTTACTCTGAGTTGTGAGTTTACATGTGATTCATGTATGTTTGTGTAATCTTTTATAGTCTTTTAGACTCTGGGCCAGCAGCAGAGAATCAGTCCTGTAGTTTTGAACAAGTCAGTGTGAAATGGACACACTGCCTACTCCCTTTCAGACTTTGTGTACTTTGATTTGCTTTCTTGTCTTAAGACAGAAAAGTCTGAAAAAATAAAGATGATGATGATGACACCTACAATATTGGAGATGGTAAAAGAGACAGGAGTTCAATATATATAGAACTAGCGCTACATCAGTGAGCTGTGGGTGTGAGTACCTGGACCAGGATGTACTCGCAGTTGCCATCAAACGTGAAGCGTTGGTGGTCAAAGGTTTGGTAATGTCCGTCTCCATACACTGTACACGTGCTGTCACACGATATCAGAGTGCACTCCCACATCCTGTTTTTACACACGCTGAGACGAGAAAAAGATTAAGCTTAGGGTGGAAATAAATAGGAAAATAATAAAAAATAATAGGAAATTAAATAATAGGAAATAAGCAGGACAATACTAAGAACCCTGATGTGTGTTGCTTGGACTTACCAGGTGTTGCAGTCCACTTTGATGGTCTGTCCAGGAGAGTAAGAGACTCCGTTGTGGACACAGGGACACGCCTCTGGTTTGATGCAGCCTTTATGGTCATCAGAGATCATTCCCGGTGGACACATGCAGCCAGATGTGCAGCCAGGGCTCACCTAAACACCATAAAAAAGACACTTTAGATCCAAGTATCAGCCATTTTTTTAAGATTCTTTCTAACAAGTTTCTATTGTCTAATGGCATAGTACTTCAAAGTGCATATGACAGATTAGACGACTCATTTCACTACAACATAGTTAACATAATTACATTTAAGAATTTGCTAAAAAATCTTGCTAAGGTTTTTGTAGTTTTTGTGTGTAAATTGTCCCTGCATTTTGGATGGAATTTTCTGTGTTGATGGCATAGATAATGGTTTTCCTATGAGGTATAGAGGTAGAGGTTATTACTATGATAAATATTTACCACAGGTACTATCCCACCAAACCAAGTCATAATTAGAAAAACATAAACCTGACATACGCATTTTAAGTATAGTAAGCAGCAGTGTTCTCACGATACAAAGATTTCAAACTCAATTTTGATACCAAGGAATAGGCTTGATACTCAATACAGATTTTTTATACTAAACATTCAATGTTTAAAAATGTTCTTAGTTCAACACACTTACTTTATGTTATTATGTGGTCGTATACTAGTTCTGGGAAAGCTCAAGATCGTTCAAAAAATGTTTAGGAAAGGTCAAATCTCTAGTTTTGTTACTAGTTTTAGTATTGATCAGTATGTGATTTTTGATACTCACACAGGCGGAGTCCAGCGTAGCACAGCTCTTCTCACACTCTTTGCCTTTAGCAGACGAGCCATGTTCAGAGCAGTTGAAGTAGACCAGGGGAGGATCACATGTCACTGCAACACAATACAAACATGTCGTTTAGAACTTGGTACAATTTAAACAAGAATTTCCAACACTAGATATACAGTGATATTAGAAAAAATTTGGTTGGAATATTTGAAAAATCAGTGCAAAGTAATAAATGTAATGTAAGTAAATAGCCCAATGTAATAGTAAGTAAAAGAAGAAGAATTTGTGTGGTGCACATAAATACAACAAAAAGCATATTAAAGGTGCAGTATGTTACCATGCGCTATGTTTTTATTAACCCAAGTACCATTGTCATTCGTGTTGTATTATTTTGCATGGGGCTGACGATCTTAACAGCAAATAAGTTCTATATGGACTACAGAGCCGTTTCAAGAGAATTGGTGCATTGTTGACTTGTTGGTGCACATGAACACTGAACATTTTACAAATTTAAATAAATGGGATTCCTGCTTAACCTGAAGTGCCAAATTTAAATAATGGGATTCCTGCTTAACCTGAAGTGCCACCCAACAAAAGTGCGGTTTAGTAGCATTTAGAGGCAAAAGTGGATGGGGCGGAATAAGGTCAATAACGGGTTTGAACTACATCACTCTGCATCTCACAGTGAATGGCTGAGCTTACCTGGAGGTTCAATCTGTCCAATACAGCTGAAGAGGCCATCTCTACAGGTGCTGTAGGAACATTTCAGGAACATTCAACCACATTTTTTTTCAAAGTTAATTACTATAAACATTTTAGGATGAATCTAAATCTACAATACTTCAAACCTACATGAGTACATATTTTAAGTCACAGATAATCATAGGTATCTGTCAAAATTCTCAGCATTAGTGTTCGTACCAGATAGCGTTCTCCATCTGCACCACCTGTCCCGCTGGCACTACCATGTCCTGGTAGTAGCAGGGGCACTTCTTGGGAGGGACACAGTTCCCGGAGTCATCCAGGTAAGTCCCGGGGGCGCACACACAGCCATCCAGGGGCAAGAAAGACAGGTGACAGCCGGGCTCAGAGGAGAACCTGCAGCGGCACGTCCCAGGACCAGAGGTGATGTTGTAGGAGTACACCATCCCTTTAGGGCACGAGCTGGAGTATTTCC
>JACM01060271.1:0-33370 GCA_000787095.1 Periophthalmodon schlosseri
TCCAGACCCTGCCCCTCCTCCACCCTCTCTCTCCCCACTCTCCTCTTTAGTCCTGCAGTCCTCTGCACATCTCACCTTAATAGGAATAATATTTAAGGTAATAAGATAAGAGAACCTTTATTTGTCCCACAATGGGGAAATTCCAGTGTCCCAGTCTTCCTTTTGTTGTTGTGATATGTCCTCTGCATAGGCACAGGGTTATGGATAAACTATCTGGAGCAGTGGGCTTGCACTCGGCACAAAGCACATTTGGAAAAAGACAACATTCACCCTCTTTCCTTCCTCGCTCATCCCCCTTTCCTCTCGTTTCAGTTATCAGTGGGGCAGGTGGATACACTGTTTGATCAGCATGTTAACCCACTGTCTCTCTCCCAATAGAGCCCCTTTAATCCAACTCTATAATAACTACAAATTAATTATTCAAATGCTCTCTTTCCTCCCCTTATGTTTATCCCAGATGGAGGCATTGCCAATATGCTTAAAATAGGATCAGATTAGCTTGTCAAAGCCATAGAAAAGCCGTACTACTTTTGGATGCTGAATAAAATGAAAGCAGCTGGATTGCTGGCTGAGGGCCAGTAAACTTGCTGCATTCAGTCCAACCCCCCCAACAACACTGGCACGGCACATCGCATTAGGTACGCATGCATAAGAAAGATGGACTCACTCAGCCACAGATGCTCCAGTATCAGGGTGTTCTTGTTCTGCAGGCGTCTGACATGAGAAAATGAGCGGCTCTGCCCACCTCACTTGTGTCATGAATGACACAAGTGAATGCACTCTCTCACTCTCAGCTCATCTCTGCTGTCATCAACCCCCTCTTTATGCCCAGCCCTCCCTCGCCTCTGGTAAGCTACGCGTGGGCTACTTCCCCTGCTCCACTCCGTTGGTTTGGAGTGGCAAATAATCAGGCTTCAAACTATTAATGCATATCCATGTTCTATTGCATTGCATTGTCCCTATACTACCTCTTTGTATCGATTGTATAATTTATATTTATTATGATTTATTAAATCTGTGCAGATATTAATCCATCCATATCAGCTCCAGAATATTGGTGTAAAGGGGCACTATGTCTGTTCTTTGTCCATGGAGATGTTCTGAGTGAAATGTTCCACTAAATGGCATAAAATCTGGCTATCTCCATGCAGACAATGCCTGTGACTCCTTGAAAGTGTTTTTTTTTTTTTTCTTACAATAAAATTACCACTAATTGTTGTCAACTTGAAGAAATTGCTGGTAGACTAAAACATCCCCTACAAATTGATTAGTGTTGGGTGTGGTGTGCCATTGGCAAAACCTCCCAAAACTATTTAGTACCTAATTAGCATATCAGAACCTATGACCCAAACTGGGCTTAGAAAAGTACCAATAAACTATGAATATATTAGTTAAATTGGAGATAACACTCACAATTTATGTGGTTGTCTTTCTAAATTATTTCCAATAATCCCAATCAAATAATGAGTTCACAAAAAATATATATATATGTATTTGGTTATTAGTAATTAATTGATGAAATGACTAAGGAATACAGCCCTGCACTCATCTACCGAAATTAGTTGACTTCTATTCAACACTTTCACACCTGCAGATCCTTGAATTGCAGTGTTAGTCAAGGCCATAATCCAATAGAGCTATTAGAAGTCTATCAAAATCAACTCTTTCTCTGTCAATCTGCCCATTCTTTGTCTGTCATTTCTGCCATTCTCTTGATTGGAAAAGGACAGCGTAAAGGTTGCAGTTGTTATGGAAACAGGTCCAGTAAAAGCCGGACAGAGGGGGAGAGAGAAGAGTCTGAATAAACATAACAGCGCGAGAGAGGGAGGATTGAATAATGCAGAGGGGGTGGGTCACCTGTGATGGCTCCATCTGCAATAACAGAAGCTTTGTTGTGCAGGTCTGTGTGGACAGGAGAGGGAGAGGTAACCACTGCTCCACACAGCTCAGATACAATGGAGCAGGAACATCATTCCTCCAGAGTGCGGAGGGCAGTTTGAAAAGACCAACAGATGACAAGTTCATGTGGATTCATTCATTTAGCACAAGTCCAAGAAAGTTCACCCAGACTAGGCATTCACAACCTTCTAAAATGTGATTTCAAAAGATGGACGACAGCGCCTGGATAGAACTCTATGGCAGTGGTGTCCAAACTGTGGCCCAGGGAGCCAAAATGGTAACTTACTGCACATTTAAGGAAATCCATCACTATAACATTAAAGAGTGGATATTATTACTTCTATTAACTGTTAACACATAACATATTTAGATCACCATGTTACCTTTTAATGCCGAAAACAACATATTAACTTTAGTTTTTGACGCTATGAGTCTCCCCTCTCTTTGATCACCGCGTTAAGTAACTTCCCCTTCAAAGTGATATGACAATACAATCAGCATGCATCCTGTAAATTAAACTAGTGCACATCACATCAGGGTTGTCAAGTTGTTGTGTACAGTATTATGTCATGTTTTTGAATATTTATGGAGAATGTCATGCGAGAGCACGGATACCGTTTGCCTAAGATCCAGAATACACAGTTTCTTCAATACTTTACGAAGATGTGAGTCTAGTCATTGGTGAATCTCCCTGTTTTCAAATGGGCATAATTGACAGGTGGATTAGCCAATCGGGGACGCACATGGTCCGTCCATATTGGGGAAAAAAAATAAAGGAAAGAAATATCACAGCGGGTTGAAAAACATTGCAGATTTCTGCAGGATCAATGAGCGAAGCACTAAACTCTGATAATCTGAGGTGAGATAATTTAGATTTTTTTTTAAATAAATGATAGATGACCAATGAGCTCCTCGGTTTCACATCTGATTGCATGATCACATTTGGGCAGGCTTGGGCAGGGCACGCAACTGAGGGCGTGAGGACCAGAGTGATATCAATCTGTATAGAAAATATCATCCTGGATTTGCCAAGGAAGGATGACGTAGCTCCTTTAAAAAACATTTTAAAAAAAACCATTTTTATAAGCCAATAATGTTCAAGATTCTGCCTTCACCAAAAAACTGTGAAGGCAGAATGGTTTTAACCATGCATAGATGTCACACCTGTACGAGCTGTATAAGGGTCACATTGAAAAAAATTAATTATGCGGGTTATAACGGGTAAAGTTATAACGGGTAAAGTTATAACATTTCAACATTAAAATTGTAATTTAATGAGAATAAAGTTAAAGCCAGAAAAAGTCCTCATTTTACAAGAATAAAGTAGAAATTTTATAAGAATAAAGTCGTAGTATTACGAGAATAAAGACGTAATATTTTGAGATTTACCAAAAATAGCTGACATTTCAAGATTTAATGATTTAGGGGTCGACGCTGAATTAAAGTGAATGCAGACTGCAAAAGACTGTCGCTTGGATGAGTGAAAAGCAAAAATGCCCAGAAAGTAGGTCAACCTTTGAAATGCTGACATTTTACATGTTCCATATGTCTGTAAATCATTAGACAGATCGCCACCGCAGTGTAGCTGCCACTGCTCTGCTCTTATGCATCAAAAACAAACTTCTGACTGCAGTAGGCTACATGTGACCTTTATACTCTGTTGTACAGATGAGTTGTTATCATTTGCCAAAACTATCTTGATTTTCATATTTTATGATATTCTACAGCTAGTCATTATATTCACTTAACCTTTGCTTCCAGTTGCCTAAATTGTGGAATTTATTTTTTTATTTTTTTGTTGATTTAGTATATAGAAATTAGTTTTCTACCACATTACTTTATGGCCCATTGGTTGTTTTCACGTGATGTGACATTTTAGAATGTCTAATGAGTGGGGGGGCAGATCCAAATTCTATATCAGAATTTGCTTTTTAACTGTCAGTTTGCAGATTTTTTAAAACTGGTTTATGATTAATATCTCTGTATTTACTGGGTCTAATGACATGAAAAGAAAAAAAAAAAAAAACTGGCACAAAGTTCACCATCTTCTCTGTGTCCACAATGGATTGGCGGGCACAGTAACCATGGCAACACACTAGGCACATAATTGTTTTTCCGATGTCCTGAAATAATACATATTTTGTGAGGCATGTGTTAGCTGTATCTGTTATCCCATTTAAACCTTTGATTTTCAGGATACAAAGAGAGTGACTAAATGGTCGCAATTTATTCAGACAGTTCTTGTGATTTTAATTTTATTTGATGTCAGTTTAGCATACATGTTCAAGGTCTGTTTTTTGTAATCAGATTTTGTGAAAGCAAAGCCCTGAAATCAGGAGAGCATTCACTTTTTCAATTTGTCATGTAGGCCTACACATAAAACATTCTGTACAGGTGGAAACGCAGTTAGACAGATATTCAAGCTACTTCTGGCTATGAAAAGACAGGGGAGGGGTTCATTTTTTTTATGATTGTAAATAAAAATGTACATTTGAAAAACACCAAAATGAAAAAAGTAAAAGTAAAAAATGTAAAAGTATGATGCATAAGGCTTCTGAACAAACAAGAGCTAACTGACATTACAAGATGTTGGGCACTGCAATGGACAGACAAATGAAAACATGTTACAGTTTTATTATTATTATTATTATTAAGTGCATATGATGGTATCATAGTTTTTATGATTCTAATGTTTATTTAATTTGGTGGGGTAACACCTGTTGTAAATATAAATTATAGTTTTACATCAATCAAGAAACAATTTGCGCAGAAAAATGTAAAAATGAAAATTATAGGCAGAGCCTTCTAAAACATATTGACGACATCATGCTAGGAAGAATTCTATCTAAAAGTTAGGCACATTTTACATGCAAAAAACAAATTTTTCAAATAATTTAAACATTATTTCTATGAAATAAAGGTGCCTTGTATCTTTATTTGTTAAATAATGTCTGTGTACATTAGAAGAGGCTCAGTGTATAATATGGTTGCTAGGTAATAGTTATGGAATTCCCTAGTGTGATGTCATGATTTCTAACCAGGAAGTAAAATTTTAAACCTAAAAATGGCCAAATTGAGAAAACAAGCATGCATTTTTTTTAGTATACTGATCTTAGCTGCGTTTTAGCCAAATGACTGGTCTAACTTGTCATAGCCACTTCAAGTACTGTCATATGGATATTGAAAATTACAATATTTTCTATAATAAAAGAACAGATAAAAGTTAATTTATTATTATTTTTTTTTATTTACAGTTCATCAACATCAATCAAGACATTTACAGGCACATTTTAGTACATTCCTGACAAATCAGTTAATAATTTTCTGTAAAATCCTCAAGAATACTGACATTAATTTTGGTCAATAAGTCTTTCTCCGTATGTGAAGTCATTCTATTGCCTTGTGCCAAATGCAATGCATATTATGATTCTAGATAAACGTGATGATCCTCGCTCATAAATAAGGGCTATTACGCTCTCAGCCTGCCGCTGGAGAGTATAATTGCAGTGGGCTGAGCGGAGAGTGCTGGAGTGTGCATATGCCTACACTTTTGTCTCTCCATCTCTGCTTCACAGGTGCAGCACTAAATCAAGAGCTTTCAGGGATTGGATGGAAGCTAGAGAAAAGACAGGAATGCTATCGTTCCAGCATCTACAGTACATGAAAAAGTGTTGTATAGAAACAGAAACAAAAGAGGGATGATCCGGGCTCATGCTCTCCTCACCACACTCCTCTCATCCACTCGCTGTTTTTGTTGTCCCCTCATCTTTTGTTGTCCACGATGCTGGCCTCATTTGGAGGTGGCTCCATCTGTTCTCAACAATGGTCCTTCAAATCAAATAAACAATACTGTAATATATGTTCATCTTCATTTGATAAGAAAGGGATGTTGGATAAACAACAAAAGATGCTAGTTTTAATGGAGCACTGTGAATTTATATTTGGATATTGCAAATCTGAAATAAATATGGTATAACTGTCCATTTATTATTTTTCCTAAACTTCAGAGGTGGATGAGCCAATACACCATTAGTAATGTTTAAACTATTACTTGGATAAGTCAGTCAGGGTCAGTCAGGGTCAATTTAGCTATAATCTGGTGCGGAACATCTGTTTTTATGAGCTTAATGTCTCCGTACATTGCCCCCTCAAATAAAGGCTAAAACAAACAAAATGTCTAATGTATGATTTAAAACGAATGAACATAATTGGACACTCACAATTTCAACAGGACACTTTGAAGAACTTAGAATTAGTGGGAAGTGGGTTCAGATACAAAATATCAGATGTGGGGAAAATATTTACTTTGGTTGGTGAAGTATTAAATGTCACAACAAAGTGAACAGAATAGCACCTCTTAGTGGAAAAATCACTTTACTGCAAGGAACCGAGCATTAACTGCATGCTTATATATACAGTATATTGTTCCTTTACCTCCTAATCATATCAATAGAGCATATCCTAGGGTGATGAAAGTTGGATTCAAATTTAGTTTAACCTGATGTAATGGTTTGTACTGTGCATGTACTCAAGTTGAAGGGTAAGTAGTTTTGCTCACACTTGGTTGAGGTTTAGTGCTAGCTTGTAATACAAGATATATTATCAATTTATTTTAAACAATTGTTACATTTTTTTGTAATTTGTAATTGTATTTACAAAAAAATAAAATAAAATAAAACAATGAAGATATTTTTAATCAGTTGCACATATGGACTCTGTTTTCATTGCATGAGTCCAGTATTTCCTCAGGATTGGTTTCCACAACCATGTGTGTCTGCAATGTGTTCTGAGCTATTGGGTTAGAAAACACACTTTGAAACATCAATAAGAACATTTATATTGAGTTATATGATCAAAAGTGCCATCCCATAGTTTATAGAATAACTTTCTATACCATCTGCCTGAGAAAGTACATAGCATGAAATTGACTAGTTGACTAAGTAGTTTGAGTTAAAGTCCCAGCCATCAAAAATGTTCAAATAGGAGATTGGCCGTGTATTCAGTGAATGGATCACATCATCAGGCCTGGACAAAAGGATTGGTTGGCTGCTTTACTGATCGTAGTCTAAGAGAAATGAGCCAGTGACAATACAGACAATAAGCTGCATTATAACTGACACAGTGTACTAAACTGTGGTTTAAACATGCTATTTGGCAATTTTGCCTTGGCATTATAGATTTATAACTATATTATTCCATGTGTATGGATAAGACACTTGAGCCTGGACTGCATTTCTGGGTACTTCATTTAGTCATTTGCTTGGCTGTCCCTCTACTGATAGCAATGGGAATCAATCATTTAGCAACAAGGTCGAAAGAAACAAGGCAAAGCAAAACACCAGGTATATTTTTGATGAGGGAATAATGTTGTACCATGGTTAATAAATCTACAAGTGTGCATAGTAATTCTCCTTTAAAATGAAGTTGCTACACAACAACATGAGGATGCATCTTTTGTGAGGGTTGAGATGATTTTAGACACCCTTCTCAGGTACAACAGAGTCTGTAATTGCAGAAAATGATCATTGGAGATAAGATGGTGAGGAGTTACTGAGTGGGACTGTTTCTATCTCAGCTTTCTTTTCTTTCTTCTTTTTCTTATTTATATAGCACATTAGGACAACTTCAGCTGACCAAAGTGCTTCACATCAACAAAAAAAACAAAAACAATAAAACACCAAGATATCCTGTTTAGCTAGTATTAAATGCCAAGAAGAGGTAGGTTTTCAGTCTAGTCTTAAACTGTGTTAAAGACTGAGAGGATCTGACAGGCAGAGAGAGGCTGTTCCATGCTCAGACTATGGAACTATGGAGTTTCTTCATCACTACACGAGGAGACACTTTTTTTGGTTGACAGAGATTGCTTGTTGCGGTTGACCATAGCCTAGTGACCAGTGCTATGAATGAGAGTCCCTGGTGGAGTGCATGTCCACCAGCTTTTCGACATGCTTCAGGTAGTGGGCTGTTCTTCTCATCACAGCCTCCCGCCGCACTGGGTTTGGATCATCTGCACATACAACAACAGACAGTCTACATGACAAACATGTTTTCTATTATGTGTACAAAATATTAAAATTAACAATGCCATGAGTTTCTTTGAATCTTAATTTAAAGAGGGGGTATTACACTTATGTGGGGTATTAATTGCTAACACATTACATATTTAGATCATCATGTTACCTTTTATTGTTTTGAAAATGCTAAATTCGTCGAAAGTAACATATTAACATGTTCAATAAGTCCCCTCTCTCTTTGCTCTCTGCACTAAGTCACTCCCCCTTCAGAGCGCTATCAGATTACAATCGGTGCACATTCTGTTAATGAAACGACTGCATATCGCATCAGGTTTGTATCCTGCTTTTGTATATTTAATGAAAACTGCCGTGTGGGAGTATGGGTAACATAGGGCTGTGGGCTGAGCACTGGACAGAATCGTACTGTTGGCTGTAAGTAGGGTTCGAAAAGGGCCTGGGAGAGAGAACTAGATTACTCAAACATACATGGATGGTATATAAAGCTTCACGCATGTTTTTGATGGGGGAATAATGTTATGGTGAAAAAAAAAACAAAAAAAAAACTTGACTTTGCATAATACCCCCTGTTTAATTAGTCATTGTATGTATATAGATCAGAATTACATTTTTAAAAAAGAAATAAACAATAGAATAGTCTTTAATTTAGTACCTGAGACTCTTAACTTTTATTTTCAAGGGACAATGCCCATAAAAACACACACCTACACAAATGCTGTGTTTGTATAGTTGCTCTGGGCAGATGTGTTAATATATTTGGTGATATATATATATTTAAGTACAATTATAAGTATATTATTAAATCATTTTTATTCAAACATACACACATTTAATGCAGTTACAAAAACAATCCTGGTTTTAAATCTGCCCTACTAAAAGCACGACACACATTAACATGGCCCATTGAACTTATGCACTTTGGTACATTTTATAATACATTGACTTTAACAAAGAATTCATTATTAATTAATAGTATTCATTTTTGTGTGGAGTTTGCATGTTTCAAGTGTGCCTGAATGACTTTACTTTGGGTACTCACTATGCACTATGCACTGTATATCTAACTGTAACACACTCACTGTGCACTATGAAACATTTCTGGTGGAGCATCTGCCACCTGCTTGTCCACATCAAGATCTTATTTGTCAAGAATGTTCCGCAGTATAGCCAAACCTCCTTGTCAAAGCCTGATGTCCTTAGATCTCAGTAGCTAAGCAAGGCTGGGTGTAGTACTTAGATGGGAGACCACTGGGAATTCCAGGTGCCACAGTGGGGCGGCACCACTAGTATGAAAGTGATGTGTGCATGAGTGTTGGTGCTGGTCGGAGGGGTTGATTGCACAGATTGGCAGCCTCACTTCCGTTAGTCTACCCCATGGCAGCTGTGGCTACAATGATAGCTTACCACCACCGAGTATGGAGTGAATGAATGAATTCTAAAGTGTCTGGAAAAGCACTGTATAAGACTAATGCATTATTATGCCATTAAAAATATCTATTAAGTTACACGTTAAGAAGGCACGTTATTCAAGGTATTTTTTGCAATAAAACAACTGTATAAATGAGAGTTTAATGTCAGTTTAATGTCAGGAACATTCCTGAAAGTAATAACATCTCCATGGAGACAAGCAGGGAGTGGAATTCGCACCAAAAAGTTGCATAGAACTAAATGCAACTTTTTTTTTTTAAATAAAACTAAAATATGACCAACTACCAATCTGGCCAATGAATTGGTGTTATTAAAAAAAGTAATTAATTGGTCAATTCGCACCAAAAAGTTGCATAGAACTAAATGCTACTTTTTTTTTAAAATAAAACTAAAATATGACCAACTACCAATCTGGCCAATGAATTGGTGTTATTAAAAAAAGTAATTAATTGGTCATTTATTTTATGTATTATTTCACAATTTCCTTCTTACTTTTAATTAGACACATTTAAGGTTCATTCCATTCATTCATGCCTTGATGGAAACATAATAGTGTCGGAACTCGCAGGACTGTCCATGTATCAATAAAGCACTTAGGGCCTCAATTATCAAACAGCTTGTTTGCTAAACAGGGAACCATGCTAAAAGTGGTGCAAAAACCCGACGCAATTTCTCACAGAGACGCTAAAGAAGATACTGCGAAATTTTGCTCCTATGAGTGAATGCATATGCAAAACTGGGTGTTTTCGCCAACATGTGCAAAATCTGAGGCAGAGGAAATACAAATGAAGTTGTTTAGCAGGTGTTTCCAGATTTATTACAACTATGAGAGCTAAAACTGAGTGATAATAAGCACATTGGAAAGACAGGTGCAAATCTTTTAGGCAATTTGTGCACCAATAGATCATTTGATATTGCTTTAAATGCTTTAAAACGATCAACAACAATAGATATGATAATAACCTGTTGTTTTCAAAGCGGCAGTAATAAAATATAAAATCATTACCTACGACGCTTTAGTCCTGGCTCCCACAAGTTTTCCACTGACCCAGAGCATTCCACAGCAGCTGCCCATCAAACTGGGCTTTCGTGCATCTGTCCCACGTGCTATAGCAGAGACTGCGGGGTCCAGTCACTGCGTACAAGGATCCTGGATGAGACGCAATGTGCGTCCTGTTCTGTCTGTGGAACGTTCCGATGCGACAACCGATTTGTGCACAGATTTCCATGATTTATCATCCCGCATTTAAGTCCAAAGCAAAAAGGATTACGCCGGTTAACCTACTGTTAAGTTTTAACAAGTCCCCATAAAACACTCCTTGATCCAAATGATACGCAAAAATGGGGCAAACATTAATTAGCAACAACACTTCAACAATTCAATAGCCCATAGGAGCAGAGGCACACAAACTTTTGCACTCGCTGAATACTCTCATTTACATATCACTTTTGTGGCAGAAATAATATGTGCACTTCCCATTGGTAAATCACATGCAACACGCCCACAAATTGCACATGCTATTTTTCAGTTTATAATCACAGTTTAGCACATGAATTGATAAATGAGTGCAGTCTTAATACTAAGATGATTCTAAAGCTGTTCAAGAAAGGTTAATTTCTGTCGTGTGAATGTCACTTTTGAGTATCTAGTTTTGATACTAGTTTTAGTATTGATTAGTATTGATTAGAATCTGATTTTTGATACTTTTAACACTAATGTTATATTCTAGTTAGTTATTTTAGTTGTTTTTTTACCTTGAACTCCTGTGATGAGGATGTCTACTGCTGTCCTGTATTTGACGATAGCAGCACTAAACTCTCCCTCCTTTTCCTTCTCCATGGCTACAGTGAGCTCGGAGGAGGCGCTGGTCAGATAAGCAGCCCCTGGGTTCATGCTGTCCGAGGGCAGAGAGAACAGCTCCGAGTGGTCACCGCAGTGGTCAGAGCCACCTGGAAATGAGGGTGTATGAAATGATTTTTCTACCACATTGAAGACATTTTGTTCCACCACCACAGTCCAAAACCAATTCAGATATTTCAGCCACAGTATTTTGGCTGAAATGATCTATTATAAGTCAATATTTAGACAAGTTTATTAATAAAAAATAAAAAATGTATTCTTTACTTGTAATAATGATATAATAATGATCTATCTATCTTGTCTCCATGGAGAGGTTATTGCTTTGCTCGGAACTTTCTAAAGTATCGCATTAAAAAATCATTTAACCATGGATGTTTTCTTTTTTTTGCTCATAAATACCTATATAGTGCACCTTTAAAAAAAAGAGATATTGTGCTTGTGTCTGCTATATATTTATAATCTATGATGCCCGTGGATCATTATGTTATAACTTGGACATTTTAAATCGCAATATTCATCTAAAATGACTTAATAAAAGAAACAAGTCGCTTCCACGTTAAAAACTGTGGTTCCCAATGGAAGCGGATGTCACTGTAAACACTCTCACAACAAAGAGTTGTGCAGCTGTCAGCACCTCTGATGGATAGCTGTACATCACGCTAGGGAGCAGTACCAAAATTACTCTGCGACGCTGCTGAATCCTATTATATTATATATTTATTATTAGATATTTATTATATATTTTGCATATTACAAATTAAGAAAATTTAATTGGAGAACGAAGTGAGTACAGAGCAGTGGGAGTTGATTGGCAATATGGCATCTTAAAAATAGGCTCACAGATTGTTCAAACATGCACAAATCACTCCAAATACAACTTGGAGTGGGTAAATGCTGAGAGGAAACAACTATAACATGGTTAAAAGATTTTGCAGACTAGGTCTGCTTTAACACTGCTCAACACAAATGCAGCCTTTTAAAGTAGATCAATCAAGTGAAAAGAGCAGTGAAAGAGCTTATAAAATCACCTGGTTTATAATAAGGGTCAAATGCAGCCATGTCATCATCAGACAGAGGGGGTGGAGCATCGTCAGTATGTGGAATCTGGTCTTCCACCACTGAATCAAAAAGGAAATTCAGCTCCTCCTGCGACTCGTGTAAATCTTGCATTCGAAATGGTGATGGAACTGGGAACACAAAGAAAAAAAAGGTGAGTACAACATGAAGCTGGACTTGTATTCACACTGTCAACAACTCATCAAATAATCGTTATTTGAAATATAGAAATGCCACATATGAAACATGCCATAACATAAGGAACTAAAATCTGTATGTATGATTATGAAACAATGAAAAATTTTAGATTCATTAAATCCAAAATAAATCGCATTGGCTTGGCTTCTAAATTAAAGGGGCATAACATTTCTGGTGAGTGTCTGCCGCCTGCTTGTCTCAACATTATGGCTTTGGCTTGTATGTTCCAAAATATGGCATTTGAAAAGAAGAAAATGGGAGCTGGGCTGCCTCTCCACAGAACTGACATGTAACTTGGCAGCATCAACTACTTGCCTTCATTGAAGATAGGTGAGTCTAATGCAATACTGTGGGACTTTCCAAGCAAAGTCATAGCATCTCCTTGAAGAAAAGCAGGTAACAGATCCAGCTATTTCTTATTAGTTAATAATGAAATATTTTGTCAAACAAAAAGACATTTTGTTTAGTTTGTTGAATTTTGTGATTCTTGTGGAGGTACTGTAATGCCATATTTATTCTTAATACATGAATTTTGAGTAGGTGACTTGCAGACATTCAAAAGTTGCCTTGAAATAGCAGTTTTAACTTAAAGAGGGGTATGCAAAATTGACTTTTTTGAGCTTTCTACTACATTACAAATTTTTTCCCTCATCAAAAACATGCCTGAAGAGGTTTTAGATGCCATCCATGCATGTATCCATCCATGCATTAACAATCTCTCCTGAGCCCTATTTGAACTCTCCTCGTGGTTAGCTGTAAGATGCTGTAAGATGTCCAATGCTCTGCCCACAAGCGTATGTCATCCATGCTCCTATACGGCAATTTTCCATAAATATACAAAAGCATGATACAAAACTGTACAGTACAGCTTTACAAACCTGATGCAATGTGCAGTAGTTTCATTAACAGAACGCACACGATTGTAATGTGGCGCTGTGAAGGGGGAATGACTTTTGACTCAGAGCATCAAAAACAAAAGTGAAACTTAAAAAACATGTTTTCAACGAATTTAGCATTTTCAAAACAATAAAAGGTAACGTTGTGATCTAATTATGTTATGTGTTAGCAATTAATGCCCCATAGAAGTAAAATACCCCCTCTTTAAATGTAAATAACATCTATATTTATGTCACTCTACTTTGGTCTTGCACCTCTGTCATCCAGCTCTAAGTCATTTGGTTCTTCAGGAGATCCTCCAATGTCACAGAAGGCCTCGGCAGCTACTTCTGTCTCTCCCAGGTCTAAGCCCAGGTTGTTTCCTAAATCTTGGGGTAAAGTTGGAGCCTCGCGTCCCGTTTCTTCATCAGCAGGCTGACAGTCGGAGGTCCGGCGTTTGGGAAGGGGGATGAGAGGGGGAGGCAGTGTCCCGGAGGCGTCTACTACAGTGACGTCTAAAGGACGGGACACTTCACCACCCTACGAGCACAAAACAAATGTGTGAGGTTTTTTTGTTTTCTTTTCTTTTTGCATATCTTTGCATAGTTTTGTCTATCACCATTACTGAAACTGAGAAGTCTCAACAATCATAGAAACAAAAAGCCAATCAATTAGCAATAAAATATGAAATTAAAAAAAAATCAAGCCAAGATAGCATAGAGCACAGTGATAAGTAAAAAAAAAAAAAAAAAAAATCACTGGCACAACGGAGGTGGTAAAGTAGCATTCAAGTTTCAGAACAAACTGCATTCACATTCTAGAATTTGATATCATAATTTTGGGATGAGAGGGGGATGCAGTGTCCCAGTAGAGTCTACTACAGTGGGTTCTAAAGAATGGGACACCTCACCGCCCTACGAGCACAAAACCAAAGTGTGTGTGTGTGTTTTTTTTGTTTGTTTGTTTTTTTTCATACATTTACAGTGTGCGACTACTAAACACTGAGAAATGGACTAAGGGAGTGTGATGTCACCCATAGCGTTCGGCTCTAGCCAAATGAAGCTCATTGAAGTTAGCAGTTATAGGGGCGAATTTGGAGCCGAGTTTCATGTTTGGAATTCTGACAGCGAGTATCATAGGAGCCAAACCGGCAATCCAGAGTGAAGTTGTTAAAGGTAACGCCCCTTCGCGTCTGCTCCACTGTCCAAACCTGTTGCTAACACTAGCGGGAGTGACCTAGGGAAAAGAACGCGCCTGATTTGTCTGTTATTAGTGTTCACATCTTGATTTATGGACAAAATAGCCTGACAGCAGTACTTGCAGAGAGAGGGACAATGTTTGATATCATAATTTCATAATTTCAACAGGTGCCCATTTTACATTATGTCCTACTACTTTTGGATTAAAAAAAATCAGAAAATCAATAAATGTTTAAAAGTCCTAATTTCTTGATGGAGATGGAGTTCACAAAGTTGCTATATTATTCTTGTGGTCCAACTGGTAACAACTGGTAAATAAATTCATGTTAGTTAACAAGACTCTCTTGAAAAAGATATTTTTCATCTCTTTTAGGCTTTTCGCGTTGTACAAAATTTTAGAAAGTCCTGCAGACAAAACGTTATTTGTGCCGTAATTTGTGCCAATTTTTGTTTCATGTGCATGGACAGGTCAAGTAATTACCACAAATCAGCAAAATACTTTGATAGTTAAAAGGCAAAGTCTACCACAGAATTCAGACCTGCCCTCAAACTTAAGTTTTTTTTCTTTCTTTTTTTATGTGGTTGTTAAAACATAATGATGTCACGTAAACCAAACCCAATGGTTTTGGTCTCACTCTGAAGAAGTCTTTGAGCTGTGGGCTGTTGTAAAGAGCTGGTATAGTGGTGGTGAAACCAAACATGGCTTCTGCTGCTCTCCTCCTCTGCTCTATGACAGCTTCATCAAATCTCCCTGCAGCACAAAAGTAAACCGTTTTGTTAGATAAAAATAGAGCAAAGTCAGTATGTTAGCAGATGGCTTGTGTATGGTCACAACAATGTAAAACATACATTAGAAGTGTAAAGAGTGTATTCAGGCCATGTCATTACCAAAGACCTGTGCTCGTGGAAAAGGGGGGAACTCTTCTTCTCGTCTGAACAGGTTTCTGTGAGTGTAGGCCAGCTCTCCATGAAGTTTCTTCAGTTCAGAGAACCTCTTCCAGATCACTACCTCCTTCACATCTTCAGGATGAGACTTGGACACAAACTACAAATCAACAAGGAAAAATAGACTTCATTCATTAGTAAAGTTTTTAGATTCATTATTCCACTTGCGTGTTTCCAAGAAGATAGTAATAAGCCAAAGTTAAATCTGTCAATTGGACAACAAGTTGTTGGAGTGAAGACGTTTGGCTGCTCATCCAAGCCAAGTGGACACTGCCTTATATTTATCTGAAGGGAGGAGCTAACTACACTGAAACTGTAAACAGCTATTGTTTACAGTTTCACTGTAAACTGCGGTTTTTAACTGCAAGGCCAGATTTTAACTTGGCCTGGCAGTGTCACATACTGCAGAACATTTCAGGCAAAGCACTGAATTAGCTACTGATTAAATAAGTTTGAAAAACAAAGTATTTTGATATAAGCATAAAAAATTGGTAACAGGAATGGCATCACACAAAATGGGACTGTTGAATATGGTCAAGATAACAAATTTTGAAGTGCGATATATTGCTGAAGTAAATAGAGACAATAAATGATAATATTGAAATCAAACCATAAAGCAGAATCCACAAAAAATATTCTTTATGTGCAATACTATTAAATATCGTTGCGCTGCAATAAATAAATAGCAGAATGCAACACTTAAGTAATTAGTTTGTTATTTTTGTTCATAATAATAATATTAATGAATGATGATGGGGGTTATTTGATATTTTGCAGCTGGTTTTATCAGTATTCCTTGGGGGGTATGAAACTAACTGTAGGCACTGCTCTGTCGGAAGCTCTATAAAAATTTTATCTACGCTTTTTTAACACAATTGGAACAGGAAGAGTTGACTTAGTTGGAACTACAACAGATTAACATTCCACCATAGGCATAGATGTAGAACCCCCTCAGCATGTTGTCACTGCAAAGTTTCAACTGATGATTATAACAAAACAGTGTAAACTATATTTCACATTTAAAAATGTGTTTTGAGAGAAATGTTATGACTGAATTAATTTGGGACACAAAAGTCACAAATTACCCTACATAGCTCCTTCTGCACATGACTGGTCAAGATCACAGTGGTCATGTGGTCTCCTTCACAGTGCACTACCAACACAAAGGGTCTATTGTGAACATACCAACACACTTCTAGAAATACATTTATTTGAGATATCACAGCCCTACCTCTGCCTTAAAGCTAAATGTTTTGTTAAAATTGACTACTATGATAAAAAAAAATGTACTAAAACGATGTTGCATATATACAGAAATAAGCCAGGAGAACTATCAAGACTATGCCTGTGGAGCTGGATGTGTTATCAGACAAATAAACTACCAGTATTTTAAAACGTCCTATACTACATAAATGGATCTTGTGAGCTTTTAGTCAAGTCATAACGTTTACCTCCTCATAAACATACCTGGAGTTATGCTTGGTTTCATTTTTGTTTGATTAACCCTGAATAATATGTCTGTTTACATCTCCAAAGCTCAAAATGCTCTGTTCCACCTTGTGATGTCATGTAGTGGTAGTTTTCAAGTTAACAGCTATCTTTTTTTTTTGTAAATTAAAATAAAATGATTCTAGTGAAGGTGTATGGGGTTTAAAAACACAATGGACCGAATGTTTTCTGTTTGAGAGAAGAACTCAGCCTAAATATGCAGGGTCTGTACGTTAAAACACAATGGCCGAATGTTTTCTGTTTGAGAGAAGAACTCAGCCTAAATATGCAGGGTCTGTACGTTAATTAAACATGTGTGAATGAAACAAAACTCAATTCTGGGTAGGTTTGTGACGAGGAAACAATATTATAACAGATCAGAAAATAGCGTAATACAGGCCCTTTAATAAGTTAAGTTCTGCCAGTGATAAACATATAGCTATAAGAAGTAGATGTCAGAGTAGACTTGCATTACGTCCATGGCAGAGACTGTAAAGGAGGCAGTACCCGGGCGGTGATCCTGTACTCCGTGTGGCCCTTCTCGTGCGTGCGTGTGTCGCTGACGGTGAAAAAGCGGTAATACTCCTCTTTCTGTTTCCGTGACATGTCCCCTCACGACGTATAGTGTGATAAAAAAAAAATAATATGCCGAAAGTAAGTCATAAACATCCACAGAAAAGAGACGTCAACAGTCTACTTCCGCGTCCTGACGTACATCAAAACGTCATTACGTACGGAGCCGCGTAATGCGCTCTCTCTCTCTCCCTCTTTCTGTATCCATATCAGTGTATTTGTCAGTCTGAAAGAATTTGAGAATTATATCTCCCTGATAACCCACTGAAGCTACAAGAAAGCAGAAAAGCAGCAATTACATCAACTTAATTACTCATTACTAATGAGTAATTAAGTTGAAGTCTACTATCGTATTCTACTCTATCGTATTGTCCACTATCGTATTGTCCACTATCGTATTGTACTCAATCACTATTTATTTCTTCTTTACTTAGGCCTATTGCGACTCTGTAATGGTTTAATACGGCTGCAGCAGCTGGTCAGATTATGCGTAACAGACTATTCAGAACAATTGTAATCATATTTTGATAGTTGTTGTCTTGTCTAAATAGGCACAGGCAAAAAGAAAACAAGAACAGTGGCATCTCTGAGACAGGATGCTGTTACAGATTGTGTTTTTGACGAGGCTACTTGATTTCCACCCACAGTGGCTATGACCGTCCTACCATAGTTCAACCTTTATATTCCAATGTACAGTTGTTCTTTATCAATACACTTTAAAAATAAATAAAGAAATAAACTAGTCAGTCTGAATAACTGTTGACTATTTAGGCTACTGATGCCTTTTTGAATCACTGATTTATTTTTCTTTTAAATATTTTTTATATTTTAAGGTTGGATGCTGGAAGAATAGCTGAGTTTGACATCACAGAATTTTATTGGCTTACAAAAGGTTTATAGGCCTAATAGCATGATCAGGTTCAACATTTTTGGACTATATAATCCATAGGATTCTATCTTAAAATATCATCACATTCTATAACCTTAAAATTAGTAATGATTTTAGATTTTATTTATTTACTTTTATTTGTTTGTTTTTTTTTGGTTTTTTTTTGGTCATTATTAATTGAACACTAGTAGAGGTGTAACAATGCAAAACACACTAGGAGCACATCAAAATAATATACAAAATACATAAATTATTAAAGCATCTGGAACAACCCTGCAAAACAACAGTATTTTGAAATAAGGTTGGAGGTGGCTCTAGCAGTCTTCGAATTTTTCATTGTGATCAGAGAGCTATAGTATAATAGGCCATGGTGGGCACAGGAATACAGACTATAACAGACTATTACATCCCTACAATAACTCCAGTCTTCAATCCAATGCAGTATTGAGCTGTATAAATAATTTAAATCCTATATTTAGCCCACACCAGGGACAGTAGACGTCATTAAAACGGTATTCTTTATTATTTATTGAAAATTATCTGTACTTAAATGAAGGCATTCTCATCCATTCTAACTCACAATAAACATTTCACATGATGACGAGTCAGGGGCATCGGACTGGGGGGCTAAAGGGTACCGTTTCCCCAGGCCCATGTCTGGGAGGGGCAAAAGGTGGAGCCGTGAGCGGTGGGGGCTCACATAGGCCTACTCCAGCTACTCCAGCTCAGAAACTCAAACAAATACGTTTATAGAGTGCAAATGTGAACATGCATATGCGGCTTGATAAAGCAGAGGTGTTTATTTTGTTTAACCTGTTTGAGTTTGATTTGAAGTCTACAGAGGGGCAATTGTACTATTTGTACCCCTGTGATTTGTAGGCTATAGAAGGCTTATTATCTATTCAACCAAATATTAGGAGCTAATCAGACTATAATTTTTTTTATGTCACTACAATGCTACAATATTTTAGTGAGGTTTAACTTAACTAGGTGGCCTTCAGTTGTAGGTACAGCAGCATTAATAGGGCTTTAATCATGTCCAGATGAAAGCTCTGAGGGTGTGACTGTAATGTAAGCTCCAAAGCAATTTTCTTATACATTTCCACACCTAAGTGAAATTCTGGCAGTGTATCATCATTTATATTATATCATCATTTATGTATATCATTTATACCATTTTTTTCAATTTGCTAAATGCCAGAATAATGAGAGAATGTTTTTTTTAGACAATTTTGCATTACTTTCTTCAAAGTCAGATGCTCACATACATTTCATTAGTATTTGGTACCATTGCCTTTAAACTGCCTTGGTCAAACGTTCTGGATATCATTCCACAAGCTTCTCACTATAGTTAGCTGGGATTTTGGCTCATTCCTCCTGACAGAACTGGTGTAACTGAGCCAAGTTTGTAGGCCGTATTGCTCGCACAAGCCTTTTCAGATCTGCCCATACATTTTCAATAGGATTGAGATCAGGGCTTTGTGATGGCCACTTTAAAATGCTGACTTTGTTACCCTTAAGCCACTTTGAAACCAGTTTGGCAGTATGCTTCAGGTCATTGTTCATTTGGAAGACCCATTTACGTCCAAGCTTTAACTTCCTGGCTGAGGTCCCATTTACGTCAAGCTTTAACTTCCTGGCTGAGGTCTTAAGATGTTGCTCCAGTATTTCCACATAATGCTGTTTCCTCATGATTATCTTAAAGGTGCTGTTTTGTGAAGTGCACCAGTCCCTCCTGCAGCAAAACAACCCCACAACATGATGCTGCCACCATCGTATTCCACAGTTGGGATAGTGTTCTTAGGCTTGCAAGCATCCCCATTTTTTCTCCAAACGTAACGATACTCATTATGGCCCAACAGTTCAATTTTAGTTTCGTCAAACCACAGGACATGTTAAAGGTCTTTGTCCCTGTGTGCATTTGCAAACTATAATCTAGCTTTTTTTATGTTTCTTTTGGAGTAATGGCTCCTTCCTGCCAGAGTGGCCTTTCAGCCCATGTTGGTACAGTACTTGTTTCACTGTGAATAATGACACACTCTTACCAGCTTCAGCAGCATCTTCATAAGGTCTTTTGCTTTTGTTCTGGGGTTGATATGCCTATTTCGAACCAAGACACTTTCATCTCTGGGACACAGAACCTGTCTCCTTTCTGAGTAGTATGATGGCTGGACATTCCCATGGTGTTTATACTTGTGTATAATTGTTTGAACAGATGAACGTGGCACCTTCAGGCATCTGAAACTGCACCCAAGGATGAAACAGACTTGTGCAAGTCCACAATTCTCTTCCTGATATCTTGGCTGATTTCTTTTGAATTTCCCATGATGTTACACAAAGAAGTAGTGTGCTTCAAATACATGGTGTGTCTCTAATTAACTCAAATGTTGTCAATAAACCTATCAGAAGCTTCCAAAGACATGACATCATCATCTGGGTTTGTCCAGATTGTTTAAATCAGCTACTGCTGGGCCCAAATTTTTGCCATTATACTTACAATAGGAAATTAACAATTACAGATCTATACAAAAACTGACAAAATACATTTCAAATTCACACATTTTTATTAAAGTTGCATAAAAGTGTAACAAAATTGGGCAAAAACCTGTTGTTGATATTGCTACATTGGTTGGTTTGATCTAATCCTTCTCAAAAACCTGTAAATTTGTTTTGGCTAAGACAGTTTAGCTCACGTAGCTTAATTTACAATCAACAGTAGCCTACACTTTTTAAAAAATCCCCCCTCCCAACAGTAAAAAAAACAGATTTCTCAGTAACAGTCTAAGAAGGTATAGTCCAATGCTGGATTGTGAATGATAAATATCCACTCAAATGCTTTTAATGCCTCATTTTACAGCCTATTGACCGAATTTTTGTAACTAGAGGTGGATGATACAAGATCATTTCAAATTTTCATCTCAAAATGTATTTTGAATTTTTGCTCCACAAAAAAACAAAACAAACAAAAAAGTATATTGTCTATGGAAAACTGTCAAATATCTAATAAAAAATAAATGAAATTTGCAGCAAAGTTTTTTAAAGGTCTTATATTACACAAAACTGACCCATGTCAGCTTTTAGCCATGTTATAATGTTCCTCAAAAACATACCTGGAGTTGTGTTTTGTTTCATTCACACGTGATTAATCCTGGATTATTAGGCTGTCTGCATCCCAAAATTTTGTGTTTTGTTCATTCACACGTGATTAATCCTGGATTATTAGGCTGTCTGCATCCCAAAATTTAAAATGCTCTGTTTCACCTTGTGATGTCATTTAGTGGTAGTTGTAAGGTTAACAGTTATTTTTAGCCTAAAAGTCTCCAATATCTGCTGGTGCAGAGGAGAAAGAAGTTTCAATGAGGCTAAAACAATAGCTGCAACTGCAAAGTTAGGCAAATCCAGGGCTGAAATCATCCAAATGATTATCGTGAAGGTGTATGGAGTTTAAAAAGTGTTCCTGTTCCTCATACAGGAGTATTTCCTGTATGAGGAACAGAGTTTGAGAAAAATAACACAGCCTAAATATGCAGGATTTGTGTGTTAAACATGTGGGAAAGAAACAAAACAACTCCAGGTATTTAAACATCATAACATAGGTTTCTTTTACTGTCCAACCTAAACATTAATAAAGGCATTTAGAACATTTCGGTGGCAAAAATATGATCTGAATATAATCATAATTTTAAAATGAGATATTCCTGTTTGACAATATCACCCACCTCTAGTTTACAATATAATAAGCCTATGTCTGACTTCAAAAATTGTCATGACAAACAGTATTCAAGTAATAAATTCAAAAAACGGTGATTCTCTAAACAATCAGTTTCAAGGCCTAACTCTTCTAAAAAAAAAAAGACAAAATAAATCTCAATTTCATATACAAGTAAGAAAAGACCACATGCTCTGCAGGTGTTCAGTAATAAGTGGCAGTGCGTGTTGTGTTTCTATGATGTGTGGGGTGTTTGTCTTCTGTTTTTGGTTTGTGTAACATAAATAATACCTAAGGCAACATTAGTTTGTTAAAATAGGAAAAGAGGAGTTGTAAGAAGGAAGGGAATGAGAAAGCATCTTTAGGCTTACACATACAAGTGTTATTCTCCTAGGTTGCATTCACAATATTAAAGCAGAACTAAGTCACATTTTTACCTTGTTAAAGTCCATGTGATGGTTGATGGATCTATCTCTCTCGCTCTTTCTCATTATATGTTTTTAAGTTACTTAGTTCTGCTTTAAATGACTTGCAATTGCTAGGTTGATGTAATAACTTAAGATGGAGGGCGAGGGCCTGCAAAACTCTACGAGAAGTTCACTTCATTGCTATCCAAACGGAAAATCCATAGATGTTGAAGCTTCTTTATGTCAGTGATATGTCAGTGACTGGATCCAGACATCTGCCTTTTTAATCTTAAGGCTGAAGGCTGAAAAACACTGCAGTGTAAGTGCTTTTCACAACTCTCATGGACCAGAACGGAGTTTTGCCGTGACGGTAAAACAACTAACATGCACTTTCTGACAGCACGCAGCAGACTTATTTTGACCTTAAGAGCTGCTTATATAATATATCTGTACTGGGCCAAGATACATTTTGCTCAAATACATAGAAAAAAAATCAGGTATTATTATTATTATTATTTACTAGTATTAAGCACTTCAAAACTGCCATCGAAAAAGACAAGACAAATTGCACACCAACTGCAACAGGCCTCAAAACAGAAGAGAGGGAGTGAAGGAATATAGAACAAATGTGTTGCAAGCGGAATAACAATAAATCAAGTTAGTTCTGTGCATCCTGTCCAATATGCCAGTTAAAAGGCAAAGTCCACCATAAAATTCTGACCTACCCTCCAGCTCAGTTCCAAACAGGCAGTTTATATTGTTGTGATGTCATGTGAATCCAACCTGTATGGGCTGGTGTTATTATTATTATTATTTACTAGTATTAAGCACTTCAAAACTGCCATCGAAAAAGACAAGACAAATTGCACACCAACTGCAACAGGCCTCAAAACAGAAGAGAGGGAGTGAAGGAATATAGAACAAATGTGTTGCAAGCGGAATAACAATAAATCAAGTTAGTTCTGTGCATCCCATAGGGACGTAGGGACGTGAGAGAATCTTGAAAGAAGAGGGATGATAAGGATATTACATTTAAAGGTGCACTATGTGACTTTTCTGGCGGAGGATCCACCACCTGCTAAATGACGTGTGCGCAGTGGATACACACACACACTTTCACATAGAGATAGCACAAGAAACAGGGCTTGACATCAACACTAACCAAGATTTTGTTTGGCTACTAAAACATTGTGTTCACTGTCCACTTTGGCCAGTTAAATTGTATGCAGTCCTCAAAACCTTAATTCTATCAAAAAACTTTTTCCATGTTCAGAAATATTTTTTTAAAGTTGCACATTGTAACTCTTAAAGTTATGCAAAATCAACTTTTTGATATTTCTAACACAAATATACAAAAGCCTGGTAATAACAATACACTACAGCTTCACAAATCTGATGTGATGTGCAATAGTTTCATTAGCGGACGCCGACTATAATGTAATAGCGCTGTGAAGGGGGGGTGACTTAGCGTGGAGAGCAAAATTTTAACTTGTTTTCAGGAAATATAGCATTTATCAATAAAAGGTAACATGATGATCTAAATAGGTTATGTTTTAGCAATTAATATCCCATAGAAGTCTAATAACGCCTCAATCAGTTTAGTTGCGGTGTGACACTCACACGGAAACCAGAGGCTCTGCTGTGCTGTTGCGGTCACCGCCTTTGAAGCCACACGTACGAGACCATGTGTTCATGTGATAACTATTTACTTATTAAGGGAAAAGTCTTGTGGTCGGCTCCGGTGTACGGCAAAAATAGAATCCAATGGATTTGATCCGAAGCTCCGTGCCACCTCCGCCGGCACCACCGGACTGCACCGCGTGCCATCTGAGGTCCTCTCGAATTTTGTACTATACAGAATACTTGTGGCCTCTGGACCGGAGCTGCACCGTGTGCAGTCTGAGTCCAGGGTTAGGGTCTGCTACATGCTTGTCTCCATTGAGATGCTAAAGTTTTGCCTGGAAAGCTCTACAGTATGGCTTTAAGTGGCCAGCCCATCATGAAATGCATGTTTTTCAAGGTATTGTTAACAATATAATACCTGTAATTTAAAAAATGCTAGATAGATATGTTGTCAATATACTGTGGAACATTTCGGGCAAAGCAATAGGATCTCCATGGACACAAGCAGTACCACCAGAAAAGTTCCATAGTGCACCTTTAAGATAATCTGATAGCTAACAAAAAATTACATGGCAAACAATGTTAGCTACTACAGCATTTTTGGCTAGTATAAATCAGGCATTACTGAGAAAGACTAGCCAAAAAAGTTAATGCCAAACTCCGATAAGAACTTTCTTCACACACATTTCACTAAATCTACTTCTATTCTAACTGCGGAGGAGTGTATATTGGAGAACTGTACCTCCAGAGCCAAACAGTAGTTTCAAGTCTCCCATATCTTTAAGGGCAATATTTTTTCCAGGTGCTGATAGTTCAAATTATATCATAGCACTGGGAAAAATGAATTTACTGACCCCATTAAACAAGCAGGTTCACGAGTTTTGTCTGTAGAAAAAAAGTTTTAGGTTTTAGTTTTGGTTGGTAATTATGGTTTTAGACATACCAGAAATACTGGAGGCATTTTGAAAGGGCCTATATTATACAATTTTCTGATATATGTTATAATGTTGTTTCCTCATCAAAAACATACCTAGAGTTTTGCTTCATTCACACGTTTAACACACAAATCCTGCATATTTAGGCTGAGTTCTTCTCTCAAACAGAAAACATGATGTTCCTCCTTGTGATGTCATGTGGTAATACAGGAACTGCTCTACTGTGTTTTTAAACTCCATGTGCCTTCACCAGAATCATTTGGATGATTTCAGCCCTGGAATTTTTCTCTACTGAATGAAAGTTAAAAGGTAGCTGTTAACTCATGAAGCAGTAAAACTACTGCATGACATCACAAGGTGGAATAAAGAATTTTGAGCTTTGGAGATGTAGACAGACTAATAATAAAGGGTTACACAGACATGTGTGAATGAAGCAAAACACAACTCCAGGTATGTTTTTGAGGAGGTAACAATATTATAACATGGCCTAAACTTACAAGAATCAATTTTGTGTAATATATAGGACTATATAGGACTTTAAACTCCAAAAAACATGATTGGATGTAAAAATGGACAAGTGACTTTTGCAGCGTTTATGAGGCCATTGAAAGGAGAACACAATGGGGGCACATGGTTTAGAAGGCCAGAAGGAATTGACAAGAGCAGAGCAATGAGGCTGGGCTGAGCTGGAATCATTTCTTCTGAGGTGTAGACAGCTTCTGCATCCCTCGGATTTTGTCCAACAACGCTGAGATAAAGTCCTGCCAGAGGAGAAGTCATGAAGTATTTAATCATTTCTTTATTTTAATTGAACAAAACACATTTGAGACAGTTTTCCTAAAACTGGCCGATATATTTTGTCAGCGACTTTGTTATTATGCAGGCTATTGGTAGTTTTCAGATTCTAGAATGTGATGATGTCATACTGTCAGATGGGGGGTAAGAGACAGTTTTCCCAATTGGTTGCACTGTACTTTGCCATGAAATATCCAAAGGTACATTCACAAATTTTGCTCCTGATCATTTCTATTAGTGACTAGATGCAAAAGCTCACTGTAGAAAAATCTGCATATTCATTAATATTCATTTTGGTTGCCCCAATCTGTGTTAAATATTATTGGCCTATAGAATGTTATGATGTCATCTGAAACCCAGCAATATTGATCCCCTTTATTGATACTTTGCAGTGGCATCACGCTGGGGGTGTTTTACATGTATGTCTGTGGCAGAATGTTCAGCAGTTACCATGGTGACACAATGCACATTAGCAAACACAGCCTGATACGTTTTAAGATCCAAGTCTGAAAACTCAAGAAAAAATACAAAATGGATTTAAACAACACATTTTCAGGAGCCTGTGATCAATATTCTGTTTAGGTGTTTGATTTCCAACAGAAAGGTGAGAGTGACGAACTGAATGCTAGCTCACTTGTGACTGTAATGTATGTGTAAGACACAAATCATCTCAATCATCAAGCTCAGATTAAAGTCTAACAGAACCTCAGGCAAAGCAGTGCCTACAATAAGCATCATCCCCCCAGGGAATGTTGATGACATCAACAGCAAAATATCAATAATAGGTTGAGTTCACCTTCTAGAATGTGTTTGTATGTTGATTTGCTATTTTCTATATTTGTGATTTGAATTTAAATACATTGTATGCAACAACATTAGATTATTATCGGATTCCCATTAAACCGGTAGATTAAAGATATTTATTGGTGATTTATGGTTGGAAAAAAAGAATTGAAACACCAAGTCTTCTAGTCCTACAAAGACCAGAGCTCAGTGAATGTGCAGATTTAGTTTTACACAGTGTAATTGGTTAAGTTTTGTATAAAAGAGTGATCTATAATGCTTCTAATATAGCTTTATCTAGTAACTAGTTGAGTTGTATTGTATAAGTAATTCTTTGGAAGCAGCACTTGTAGTCATGAAACTGTATTTACTAAAAAAATTCTGTTCTTTTTCCACCACTGATTTTTACATTATAAGAGTACTCATACTTGAGTCTAAAGCCTGAAAGCTTTATGTGAGCATTTGTGTTTCTTGCATTGCTCCTTCAGATATTATTTTATTTTTCAAATTTTGTGCTCTATCTTTTGAAAATGTCAGATTTTATACATTATTTATTTTTTTGTCCTTACAAGTATAAATCAGAAGTTTCTTCCAATTACTCTTACTTCTACTTGAGTAATTTCTTGGACCACAACTTTGTACTTGTGTAATATTACTTTGAAGCAATGGTACTTGAGTACAATTTTTGGAAACTCACCATTTTTTAAACATGGCTTTATTGTGATTTTAAGAATACAACTTACCTCAGTGGGTTTGAAACAATCAACAAGCAAGTCCTGCAACACAATTAAACACAGCATTGTAAAGATATGCTAATTAACATATTAACATTAACATATCCTTTTTCTTCAGACTGTTAGTACCTTGACTCTTGCTGCCCGTTCGACATCACTAGGCATGTCCAGCAGTTCGTCAACATCAATCTCCAGCTCTGGAATGGCCTCCTCCTGCAAAACGCAAGCACACAAACTTAATGAAGAATAAAAAGTCAAAACAAGCATACAATCTATAATGTCTTTATTATGGTGGCCAAGTGTTGAAGAATGACGTGATGTCTGACCAAAGCTGTATCATGTTTGACCACTGGAGGGCGCTACATGACAGAAAACCACGCAGAGACAAAGGGAAGTGGAAGAGGATTACTAAAATATAGAAAAAAATACTTCGTGCATGTGTGTGGCTTAGAACAAAGAGAGTCTTTTACAGCATTTCACAGGACATCAGTGCAGCTTACACCCAGCAGTAAATTATGCAACCTGATATGGTAATCTACATCTAGTATATCTTTAATAAAATAATAAAAGAACAATTTAAAGGTTCACCATTTAACTTTTCTGGTCTAGGGTCACCTATCCCCTTGTCTATACAGAGATGTTAAATTATGTATAACGCTCACAACAAGAATGTTCAAGGTATGTTTTAGCAACTTTTGAGCTCATAATGAACTACATGCCGTATGGAACAAACCGAGCTATGGATCGACTGGTAAAATAGGGGTCTCATAGAGAGGGTGCAGCCCACACCAGCTGTCTCTGCACCTGTCCCCTGCCCGTATGAAAAAATAATAAATTTCTGTGAGTCAAGCTTTCATGGGCTACCCTCCAAAAGGCTCTGCCACACTATGGGATTATTAGGGTGCAGAAACATCAACTCAAGTCTATAATGTAAAGTATATCAAAATTATTAAAAACTCATTATTATGAATTAATTATGAACATAAGCATTGCTTAAATGTTATTTTATATATATATATATATAAAAAGATAGAAGCATACATATCCATCACGCCTGAGAGAGGGTGACTCAAGGGACAGGCAGACAGCCTCGTTTCTTTTGGTTTCACTTTGGAGTGGATCAGTACAGTCCAAAAGTGTTTCCACACTGATATAAGAGGTCAAAAGCTGTCTGGCCCTCTTCGGTTCTTGGTACACTTAAAGTGGCTGTACCAGAGAGACGTTTTTGTTTTTTTTCATGTAGTTGAGCAAAACTTGTTTTGCAGAGATTGTATAAGCAGCTATGGTAGAAATGAAACAGCTGTGTGCAGTCTGCAGGAACTAAAAATCAGGTACAGTGCCCTTGAGCTAAGGATACCACAAGCAAAAAGCAGATCTAATCAGCCTCACAATTGGTTGGTTGTTTGTAAAATGTGCTATATGATTTAGATTATATTTATGAAGAAATGTTTTATGTTTGGGTTGTTCTCATAGCAGACCCCACGATACGTGACCTGGAGAATGGACACAAAACTGGAGATGGCCCACACTAAACTGACATGCAAGATGGCCCCAAGCTACCAGTGCCATTCAAACATAGTTATAGTGTCAGCAGAGCCACTGTACACAGACTGCACTTTACACTTTAGTGTACCCAACCCAAAGGAACAAGCTCATTCTGATTGGATAAACAACTTCAACTTACACGTATAAATCATGTAACTATATATCTTTTAATATGGTATTTTTGAACATTTAATTCCTTGTATTAAATATCTTCTGCGGGCTGATATTGGAGGAATAATTTCCTTACTGGTCAATTATTTCCGAACAAGAAGCACTTTTTGGATCTGATCCTAGAAGAGGGGTGAGGGTGGGGATCAGAGGGAGAAGTGCAGGCAGCTGGAGCAGGAAAGGGAAGAGGCAGAACAGGCCGGAAGATGAGCCCCAGACCAGAGAGAGATTGCCACAGCGGGAGCAGCCGGAAGGATTTCCTGGACACACTCAGTTTGGGGCTGTGGTCTGGGTGTCTCTTTTTGCACCAGGATCACTGCAAGACTGAGGGGAAACTACAACTGTCGACACAAACAACCACAGATCTGCAAATGTACATTATAAATATGGATATCAAAAATGTATGACATCCCATCACAACACAACATGCTCAATAGGCAATAGGATAGTCCTGACCATGTCTAGCACAAGGACTTGAGGTGCGTCCCCACTAGAGCTGTGCAGACTGATCCTAAATATCAATATCAATAATACCAATCAATATCAAATGGAAGATAGAGGAGGGGAAGGCTGTGCGTGAGTGAGTTCCACACCTATACTACCAGTCTGGACACACTAATCTTATTTAATGTGAATATGGAATATAGAGAATATAGAATTATATAGCAAAGAAAAAAAATTAAATAACTCTAACAAAATATTTTGTTATATTTTATATTCAAATCCTCAAAGTAGCCATTGCTTTGTCGACAGCGCTGCAAACCCCTTGGCCTTCTCTCAATGATTTTCATGACGAAGTCTGAAGTCAGTCTCCTGAAATGGTTTTCACTTCACAGCTGTGCCTTGTCAGCGTGAAGAAATGCCAAAACTGCAAAGTGGTGATCAAAGCAAATCTAGAACAAGTTTTGCGTTATTTTAAGTTTAGTTTTTATTTACTACATTCCATATGTGTCCATTCATAGTTTTGATGCCTTCAGTGAGAATCTACAATGTAAATAATCATGGAAATAAAGAAGAAACATAAATGAATGAAAAAAACAACAACTTTTGACTGGTAGAGTAGGTTTGCCTAAAAGTTGTAATAAATTAACTTTTGATCAAGAGTACAAGCTAAGCATGAGGCATTGGATACTATGTAAGTATATTCTGAAATTGAGCACTGATTAAACATAGTGGCGTCTTCCAAGCACAAACAGTGAAAGGTGAATGCTCACCGGTCTCTGTTCCAGGCAATAGAGAACAGCAGGTGCTCGGTCGACTGGGAACTACTGACCAGTCAGTGAGACGTCTTGACTAAACAATGAATAGTTTGGCGGCGCAGTTTACTGAAATCCAGCTCCTTGCTCCTGATAGGCTGCCCCAATAGCATTGAGGACCCATCTCCAGATCTTGAGCTATAGGCTTGGTCAGAACAGGAGGATGTTATATGTTGCTCATGTTTTGGTTTGATGAGGGAAACTGGGTGTCCTGTGAGTTGACCCTGTGGGGTGAGAGTGCTATCCACTCACCCACTAGTGATACTTTGCAGTGACATCACACAAATCAGCCCACCTGTTGTAGCTGTAACTAAGTCAGCTCTTTCTGGTTAGATTGTGTTAAAATAAAGCTCAGATTAAAGTCTAACTTGAGTAACAGAGCTTCAGACAGAGCACTGTCTACATTTAGTATCACACCCCCAGGAAATGTTGTTTGGTTGAAAAGTTTCAATACCCTGTCACCCGCCATATAAATAAGGTGAGTGATGTAGCGGTGGTGTAGCAGTTGTAAGATACTCAAAAGTATCTTACAACCGCTTACTGTGAGGGGTAAATGAGTAATGCACAAAAAAGTGTATTATATTTGCTATACTACTTACGACGCATGATGTGAACAATGTGAGTTTTGAAATAGTTTAGTGTTTTGTTTTTAGTTCAGACAGAGGGATGGGGGGGGGATCCGATTGTACAAGCTGTAGGCTTCCACGAGTGTATGTCTATATCAACATTATGCGTTTTTCATTAGCTTCACTGATGTCCTCATTATTTACTGAGACGCACACGGCATGGCTCACTTGTATCTTGGTCGTGTCTATGGATGCACCAATCTGATATTGATATCGGATATCAGCGTCGATACTGAAACATTTTCTGGATCGGATATTGGCTTCCAAATATCAGTTCAGCCGATATCATGGTTGGACATATAAATTGATGTAATAAGACTATTTCCTAGTCATAGCCGGCCCAGAAAGTCTCATTTCATTTATACAACATTGTTCCGTAATTACTTGAGAGATAAATAACAGTGACATAACACATTTGGATCAGCTGTGTTTTATGTTGTTTTTGTTTTAAGAAAATAAAAGCTATTTTTAGTCTCTGCATTGGTATTGGATAATATTGGGTATTGGTATAATATCAGAATCGGTATCAGAACTGAAAAAGCTGGATCGGTGCATCTCTTGTCCTCTCTATTCAAGTGTTTTCCACATCAGAAAAAGGTGGGATCCTCATAGTGGCAAACCAAACACAGAACAACATCAGGTGTCTAACCCTGAATTACATAACATGCATCGTCTCCACAACCACAGGGAGTGAATCACAGATTTTTTCAGTTTATTGCAGAAACGGAGAAATATAATACACTTTATGGCGTCAAACATACCTTTTACAAGGACAACTTCAGAAAGGTGAGAAGGCATGGTGTGCAATAGCCTAAATGTACGGCTATGGCAGTAAGTAGTTCATATGTCTGTGAGCATCATCCGTCAATCCATTCAAATCGTTTTAAAACCAACTTGAAGAAGATGTAATATCTTAGCAATATAAAACAGTTTGGTGTTTATTTCTAAAGAGGGAGTATTATGCAAAATCTATTTTTCTGAGCTTTTTACCAAGCTATTAAGTTGTTCCCTCATCAAAAATATGCATGAAGAGGTTTTAGATGTCATTTATGCATGTTTGAGTATTTTAACAATCTTTGCCAGGCCCTATTCGATGAGCTGTAGTTTCATTAGTGAGATGTACACTGATTGTGTTGTGATAGCTGTCTGAAGGGGGAGTGACGCAGAGCATCAAAAACGAAAGTGAAACTTATAAAACATGTTAATACTTTGTTTTTGGCGAATATAGCAATTTTAAAACAATAAAAGGTAACATGGTGATCTAAATGTGTTAGCATCTTTATGATTCTCAATACTATTTTAAGTGATTTTGTAAAGTGGGTGCCAAACAAATAGAAACAACTCAAAATATAATGCACAGAAAATGCAAAGCCTGTTAGAAGACCTGAGCAGTTCTTATAGCTCACAATTAAGATAAGTGGGGACAGACTGAGCTTGCGCCACAGTCCAATCAATACAAAGCAATATTTTTAAGTCAGTGCCAAGTGTGTACAATGCTGTGGTGCTCAGCTTAATGCACTTATACAGGAATTAGGCTATATGACACCCTGTTTAAAATTATAATTTATACCGTATGCAGGTCAGGTTCGACATGTATTTTGAATGGGTTTCTTGCAGACTGCCTGAAACACCAACTACATCATACTGTCTGTGAAAAATAGATTTGCAGTTAATGCACACCATAGACTGTATATATAAATGGACATAGCTATTCTGCTAGCCACCACGTTCCGAATAGGAAGTGAGCTTGGGCGTGCTTCCGGCTCCATCAACTCTGGGCCCAATTCACTTTCTAGAAAAGTCGTCGTCCCACTCCATAGCTGCTGATGTCAGGCTCATCATTTTGGTCTTAAAATGTTCATATTAACCCGCTCTACATGATTATGGGGTTTTTATTCCACTATTTTGACCGTAAATAAAGATATGAACATTAATAACAGACCAATGAGGCACCTTCTTTCCGTGAAGTTGTTCCTACTAGCGTTAAGTGGTGTTACCTTCAACAGCCTCACTCTGGATTGTCTCTTTGGTTGCTATGATACTTGCAGTCAGAATTCCAAATATGGAACTCAGCTCCAAATCCAACGCTACAACTGTTAGCCTCAATGAGCTTCATTTGGCTGGAACTGAACGCTATGGGTGATGTCACACTCCCTTAGTCCACTTCTTTATACAGTCTATGGTGTACATCCAGGGAAAGTGTAATCGCTCATTCATCCACAAATGGTATATGGTAGAGGTACTTATCTGGAAAATTACAAAACATTGCCCAGACAAGTACCTTTGAAATTGTTTCTGTAGATGGATAATTTAAGTCATATTGTCATTTTGTTATTATATATATA
>KN484534.1:0-79925 GCA_000787095.1 Periophthalmodon schlosseri
GCCGAGTTGTGACAAAGTACACATCAGTGACTAATACAGATATGCAAAAGGTCTGCTGTTGTAATGGTGGAGAATGTGGTGCCTCATCGATTTGGGAATATGTGTGTTTTATATCAGATGCCCTTCCCTTCAGTTTGTCTGTTTAATTTTTGATTCCTAGTGGATTACTACTACTGGATCACTTTTCAATAGTATTCTTGTTTATAATTATCCACATTGTAACAGGGTTAGTATAGTCCCAGTTGTATCCTCATCTCCACTGTACTAATCCGGCACATGTCTCTCATTCGTTCCCTCCAGTGTGGTTGAAAAACAAACTATAGGGAGAGCCTCAAACCATCTCCAGCTGTCACATCCCTGCTCCAATCCCAGTCTAACCTGATATGACGGGGCGCAGCGAGGTGAGGGCCAGGCCTGGAGGAGGGTTAGGAACATGTAACTCAAACTCAGGGCTTTATATTCATAATTGCCTTTGGTTGAAAGGTGAAGATTGCCATGTGCAGCACCCATTGTCTCTCATGTTACCTGTATTAACTTCTAACTTTACACAATACTCTGGTTTACTCTGATTCATAGAACTATCAACTACCCTGTTACATAATCTCTGGCATGCATTTTGAAACCTACATTATGGAGGTGAATAAGGTAAACACACCTGGATTTGGGATAGTGCTCAGAATTTGAATAACAAAATGAGAGAAAGAGAAAGAGAAAGAGAAAAATACTAAAAATATCCACAGCTATTGACTTCACTGTTTTAACTTAACTTCAACTTTTTTGCTACTAATCCTAATGTACTTTTGCCACAAATTCAACAAGTGTGCAAGCATTTTCCCCTTCTCTTTATTATACTGAATAATGTAAACCTTGTAGTATAAAGTGAGTCATTGTCCATTCAAAAATAAATAAGCTTCACGCATGTCTGGAGAACTGATTTTGTTGAGGGCTGAGAGAAGGCAACAGGCTTTAAGTTGTGTTGGTTATGACACTATAAAAATAATAACCCAAGAGAAATGCATTTTCCCACAAAAAAGAAATGATGTTCAAAGAGGTCATTTTATTTTGGAGAAATATTATTTGATGTAGACCACGGCTTCCAGCTCTGAAAAACATCTGAATGCATAAATGAAATCATAATGTTATTTGTACATCAACTACTTATGAACGTAATGAGTCATTCTGAAGTTGAATTGTGGGGGTGCTTCGAATCCAACCTCTTGCGTCCTTTTTTGGGTATTCAGGAGCATCCTGTGACCTTTGACCTTTCGGACAATGGAGGCCAGGACGTTTCCCTGTCAATGGTGATGGAGCCAACAACAGGAACATGAGGGTGCTCATGGGAAACAAACTGTTTATTGTGCAGCAGGATGGACGCCCCCTGTGCCCCACTCACTCATTTTCACACAAATACACACGCATCAGCCACACTTACATGCCTGCAGATAGAGCTGCAACAGGTGCCCACGTTTTTAGCATCTGTCTCCAGGGACACAACTGATTCTGTGCCCTTCAGATATAGACCACTAATATCAGACAAGAGACACCATATTTTCAATTTCTATTATATGAATACTAACCCATGTTAACTTTGTGCCTCCTGTGGTTTGCACATGGCTGAAACACAGAGACATGTGCTGTAATATTAAAGGCTCCACTGAAAAAGCATTTGAATAGCAAAATATGTTATAGTAGGAGCAATGTACATGATCACTTGTCCATACTGCTTTTGCTTGTATGTGCCAGAAAAATGTTGCAAAGTCTGCTTTATCGCTCCTTTTGCTTGTGCTGCCTAAGAGGTTTATATTTAGTAAGACTTTCTATTTGATAAGAGTACCAAGCCATTTGTTAGCGCTGCCACTATGTCTGTTTAGAAGGAAATCCCTCTTTTGTCTTTTAAGGAAGCTCAACAAACTGGGAAAACCTGAATTTGTCATCAGAACTACAACAGCTGGAACGCATTGCATTTTGAAAAGTCACACTATTAGTCAACGCTGCAAACTGGTTATTACCAATGCTCAGGAGACCGCTCATTGCAAGAACAGCACAATAAAAGTGTTTGCAAACTTGTCAATCACCAAGTCACATGTATGATGCAACACAGACACAGGGCTTGTGGGATTGCTCTTAAAGTGATTAACCGCTTAGGATTTGTGGTTCTCTATGACTACATATGTGTGTGAATCTTTGCTCTTAACTCAATGCACATCTGATAAGGGTGGATCATGAGCACTTATACAGGCCCTACTATGACTAATACCGCTATAAAGAACAAATAAGCCAAATAGGCTCAAAGTTTGACCATAGTGTGCTATGACAATTATATTACAAGCCAAAGTAATGTGCATCTGTTAAATAAAAATTGTCATGGAGGATTTGAGATATTCCGGAGATTTTACATTGCCAAAGGCCACCTCACAACCAGAGTGAAAGCAATGCTAATGAACCATGAAGAACTGATTGCCCATACACAATTTCCCCCATGTTGCTTAGCACTCTATTAGGCCTATTTAATTGAGCAGAGTGCTGACTTCACTGCAGCCTGAGCCCTGCTTGCATATTGCCCGAGTCAATAAGGCCATTTATAAAGACGGAACAAATATGTTTTAGTATGGGAACAATTTTGAAAGAAAAAAAAAATCTGGGATTGTGAGCCCAACCAAGATCAGCAATGTGTGGTTTTATTGAATAATTTAGACATTATACGTTCATTTGGAAAACATTTGTCATGATGACCATGGGAAAAATACCCCAGTTGTTTAGAATGACATAGGCCTATGAGACACAATATGGGCAATGCTAACCATTAAACACCAGTGAACAATAATCATCAGTGAAGACAGCTGAGTAGGCCCTATAGAGTTTCAAATGAAAAGTAGAGGTTGTATGTATTTTGTGAGACAAGCCTGCCACGTTCCACACCCATTCATGTCCTGACATCTTGGCTCATCCATCAGTTTGGGTCTTGGGGCACTGTCCTGTAACAAAAACTTCTGGTGGAAAGTCCCCATTCTATGCTTATGATGCATGTCACCTAAGTATAAGGCAACTGTTGGTCAACCACAAACACAAGTCAACTTTTCCAAGAAGTAAAAGGTGAGATTTGAAATTAAAAAAATGGGAGCTTTGTGAACAGAGGCTCTAAGTGAATGTCTTATGGGCTTGCCCATAGCGTATGTCATAAAATTTCATGTTGATAAATGGCCTTTCGAAGAAGACAAATTCTCAACACAAGGTCCCGTTGCAGAGCATCCAAGTGCTACCTCTGCTGCTGCCTGAATCTGATTACAACCAGGCCCGGAGGACAGGCAGGTCATTCAGAGCACAGAGATGAACAAACAATAAGATATTATCTAAAGGAATCTTCAGCTTTCCAAAGGAAAATGGTTCCTCTTAGTGTCACTCTGACGATAGGATCCTCAACCTGACACTGAATCAGCCATTTAAGAAGAATGAACACTGCAGCCCATTCATACACACTCAGTGAAATAATGAGAGCTCCTTTTTCACTCTTGTTTAAGACATATAAAGAGAAGAGGCTTTTCTGGACAGGGTTGTGCATAAACTGGAGCACAACTGACTCAAATGATAGGCCTGTCTTACCATACTGTTGTTGAAGCAACTTCTTGAATCTTGTTAAATTATTTACAATTTGGATAGATCCCAAAAGGCTACAACTGTTAGGCAACAAGTTTATCCAGATAGCAGTTCTGTTGATGAGAGTGCCATAATGCCATTACTAGTCTACCTCCTACCTGACCAAATAGTGACATCTTGTGGTCAAAACTGATTTAGCTCCACTCACACTACTTATTCTGCTTTTTATTATTTATTCTAAGTATGTTTAGAAAACAGGGTAGGTCGTTATTATAGACTGATAACATGTCGCATACCTTTATGGAATAGGCGGCCTATGACAAAAAGTATTTTGATTGATTTCTATGGGCGATAGTTGTTATGTTTATTATGGTTGACGCTTGAATCTCGCGATGTTTCCACGACACTCTCCCAGGCACAAGAAGGTAACCGTAGAGATCGCAGAGTTGTCTACCTATGCGCTAGCGACAGGAAACACTAAAACACTAGCAGGCTCTACTACCTTGTAACAACCTTTAGAAAGTCAAGCCTTTTGATAAATAGGTGACACAGAGTCTTTATGGTGCGTATGCCAGTGGTCTTTTAGAAAAAACAAAAACTAAAGTCTGAGGTAAATTGTATGAGTGAGGCACTAACTGTTAGCTGACAGGCTAACTAGCATAGCTGCACTAGCAATGGCGTTGAAGAGAATTCAGAAGGTGAGTGTTGATCATATTACTAGACAAACGTAAACATATCCCTAATGCCTTTGCTGCTAAGACGGTTTGATAAAGTCGTGCATATTGTGGAAGAGTGTGACCCTTTGCCATAGCTTTTCTTCTCGACTCTTCGTGTTCGTTTTCAATACAAGTCATAGACAAAGAGGAGCTAACGTTGCTATTTGGCCCTGTTGGTGCATTGCTACAAAAATGACTGCTATAAATAACCCAAAGCTATTATGTCCTTCTCACAAGTAATGTGTGAACATAGGCACGATCAGTGTTAGTCTAGGGTCTTTTGAATGGGAGGCTAGACAGCGTAACTGTATCAGATTAGCCTTTATTTAGTTCGCTGCCATTTAGCTGACAGGTTTACTGTTATTTAATGTTGTCGCATTCTGTTAGCGTTCAATCAGGGATGAACTCCCCTTTTACTTGTACATCATCACTGTTTAATATAATGTGATACAAAGCGAAGTGACAGGTTTTGGTGACTGAGTGACAGCTGGTTGCCAAATTTGAACTCTGGTATCAGTGTTCCCATATAAGGAATGGCAAATGGGGCACTGAACCAGGCCGCGGTGTGTATTTATATAACAGAATAGATAGTCTGCGTTGTTGGATAACATATTGCAGGTCTATTTAGGTATATTTTGTTGTTTTTATGTTTTATTTTTTTTGCAAATTAAATAACAACTAATCGAACTGCCTTTTTGAGCACACGTGTAACCTGCATTTGAAAGTAATTCCAAATGAAATAATTTGACAAATTTAAGTGTAATCATCATTTCTGAGACTTGTTGCACTTAAAATCCATCTCTACTTGTAGGAGTTGTCAGACCTTGAAAGGGACCCTCCTGCTCAGTGTTCTGCTGGCCCAGTAGGAGATGACTGTGAGTTCACAGAAAGTGCTTTGTTTTAACTTGAACTAAACGCATGTTTTACCATGTTTTTATTTGTTTTTGTTAGTGTTTCATTGGCAGGCAACAATTATGGGCCCAGTAAGTAATTTTTTTTCTATGAGCATTTTGACTGTTTACCATAAACCTGACTTTGTGTGTTTTGTTTTTTTTAATTTACAGAGTGACAGCCCCTATCAAAATGGAGTGTTTTTTCTTACTATTCACTTCCCCACAGATTATCCTTTCAAACCACCTAAAGTAAGTGCTTGTATAATTGTCTTTTTGTAAACACAATTGTTTGTTTTAACCATAATTTCATTTTCTCCAAAGGTTGCATTCACAACTAAAATTTACCACCCAAATATCAACAGCAATGGGAGTATTTGTCTCGATATTCTAAGGTCGCAATGGTCACCTGCACTTACAGTATCTAAAGGTGAGTGGCAACAGGTCACTTTAGTGTATTATGATTCCGCACAATGTGGTGTCTCTATTCCAGAAAAGTAAAGTTTAAAATGATACAGAAAATACTACTTATTGAACGTTTAATTTTTCTATGCATTTTAAGACTGCACATTATATATATAAAAAATCCTTTTTTGTCATTACTTTTCCACAGTATTATTGTCTATCTGCTCTCTGTTGTGTGATCCAAATCCGGATGATCCTCTGGTACCGGAGATTGCTCACACATACAAATCTGACAGAGAAAAGTGAGTATGCTGCTAAAAATTTCAATCCATTTGTTAATTAAATTGAGGATTAACCAAGTTTTACAAAAACTTATTTTTTAGGTACAACAAACTAGCCAGAGAATGGACACAGAAGTATGCAATGTCATAAAACGTGGGAGATAAGTAGAAGAACATGTACAAGTCACGTCAGAAAGGCAACAACAGTGGATTAGAATAAACTAACTTTGTGAAGGAAGCATTACAGTGAGGTTCAGTGATACAATGCCACTGGCTTTCCATGTGCTGAGCTGCTCCCATGTGCTGTCCTTCATGACACGTTTGGATCGGCTGAGCGGGAAGTGACGGGCTTCTATAAGCACTCCTTTATGGAAAACCAGAAACTCTCAACAGTCCATACAACGACACTCAGACTTAAACTGTTACTTACTCTTGCTGTTGTTATCATCACTCTCATTGTTACTAGTCATTAAGAACATATCATCGCTACTTAAAATGTTTGGTTGGTTTCGGAGGTTTTATTTCAGAGGTACTGTTTCTGTCCCACTGGATGTCTTGTTTTACTGTATCTCCATGTATTTAGTGGCCTTTCTGTGTTATTTTGAAGCGGTATGTGCAATTGAGACAGAATGTTCCCTGATGTACACCACTGTGCAGTGCCATTACCAGCAGCTCATCTGTTGGCACATTATGTCTCCACCCAAATCAATGTGACAAAAGATTGGTTTACTTTCAGTAGTAACCACTGCATTCAAAATCTTTAGTTTTTCTATTAAATGGGTTAAACCATAGTTCATTTTCTCACACACGCTGTTATTGAAGTAATGTATGGTCCTAAAACGTATTAATTTAATCTAAAGCGGCTACATTTGTGCTGGCAGTTTTATTGTGTGCCACTTCCTCAATACTGTTACTCAGGTATCTAGCCAATCAACCCAAACGGTGACCCATGGTGAGAAAAATGTGGACTTAAAAGCTTTTAAATTTAAAATCATCCCAAACTGGGTGATCTAAACTATTCTGATTTGTTCTCTCACAGGTGCAGGAGACTTGCCTTTTTGCACAAAAAATATGAACTAAACTTTTGTCATAAAAGGCACCTCTTTCCTTTATCCTCCTAATTCTTTACCATTTCAATAACTGTTCAGAACACTCAAGATGTGAAGTAGCTCGAAACAACAGTGTTAGAAGTTTACTTGCTACGGTCGGAAATGGTGTTCATTTACACTGAGTGTCTAAACAGACTTGACATGAGCGTCCTTGTCATTTTAAGTCATGTGCATCAACTTGAGTTTAATGAATGCAGCTGCCATGACACTTTGATTTGCTTTAAGAGACAGTGATGTAAAGCTTTTGTTCAGCTTTTTAATTTCCTTTATTTATGATTGGGTCTGCTCAGCTTCATTTGTACCTGAAACAGTAAATAATTTGTATGTAATCTTTGCTATTGTATCTTGGAAGACTTTAATTTGGGGCTATTTTTTTTCTTTCACACTTGAGATATGATTGTGGTGTAATAGTTTAAATAATACATGGTAATTGTTGGATTAAAATTGTTAGGATATACCATTTATTACATCATAATGTGCTGATGCTGCCAATAGTGAAAAAAGGGAAATGGTTCATTGTTACTGAGGCTTTTTAAATTGGAGTTATCCTAAAAGGTCAACACTAAGCATGTACACTTGAAGCTTTGATCACAAAACTAACATAGTTTTAGCACCAATACATATTTGTTATTGGTTGTATGACAGTTCACTATATACAGGATAACAAAATATTTCAGAAATACAGAGAAATCTGCCAGACAATGAAATCTGAAATGGTTTTTGGTTCTGTGCATTGTTCATTTAAAAGAATCATCTTTCGGATGTGTGGTTGAGAGCAGCCGGAGTGTATCACCAGTGGTGTTACACTGACTGTGTCCTCTCTAGAGTTTATATCGGCAGCTTAGCATGCTTTGCACTCCCAAGAATCCTCTCTGCCATTTGCCAGATATCAGGGATTTCGTTACACTTCATCTGCCTAACACCTCTAACTAAAATAATAGCCTTAACCCTCATTTTCTACATTAAACTGTCATGAAGAAAACTGTAAACTTGCTATATCAGGGCTGTATCCTCTTGGGTAACTCATCTCATCTCTTAATAAATGGAACGTGCAGCTTGAACAAAACTAATATATTTCTAATTGAGCCTAGCCTTGTCTGAATGCAGGACCAGCCGTGTGCATCTTTCTGATCTGGAATGTCTGTGCTTAAACTGTCAACATCCACATTTCACACTCCACATACAAGATATCTATGGACATGTCATGAAATATGATTAAAGTTAATCTTGGATTACTGTGTGTTTTCATCTATCTAGACTATAGCAGGACTATTGACCTATGCAATGAATTCAACGTTAGGCTATTCCCCATGAAAGTACTGATCCATGTTATACACGTTGAACTTTGACTTCCCAAAAAATGGGGACGTTGAGATTTCACTAAATGTTTAGTGATGGGTGTATTGCAGCGGGGCGGCTTCTATCATATAGGTAAGCTCCGCTCTCCCGGGCTGTCTAGAAATGGGAATGAAGCAGGCCTAGCCGTGACCACGGGCTTTCCTCTGCTACCATTGAGTAGCATGGGCTCTCCTCCCGCCCCTCAGAAAGAGCCCTTCCCTAAGCTAGCTGGCTAGCTGCAAATAACGCAAAAATGGCAGTAAACCTCAGTAAAAATGGCCCAGCCTTGACAGCTGCTTATAAAGAAGTTGTTGATGAAAAATCCGACACGAACTGGTAAGATGCATTGTTTTGCAAACAATAAATGAAAGATGTGAAATATGTTATAGCCACAACCTTTAGCTAACAGTGACACTCCTGAGTAATTATAAGTCAGGAGTTATGAGTGTGATCCAGTAGCCCGATGCTGTAAATGCCATCTAATCCGTTATTCAGCCCTCACAGTTATTATTTTATGTGTTGGCTGTACACGAGTTTATCTTTTCTAATATGCATTTAATGTAACCATGTCCATTTCCTGGTTGGCGAAATTTGGTGTGGTGCCACTATAGACTGTATGGGTGTCACCTTAAACGCAGTTAGTAAATTATACGAGTCCATCCGTATGACTAAAATGTAACTACATCACAGCTATATTTGACTCTGCAGTGAGTTAATTAAAAAGACATTAGGGAGTTGTGCTGTTCACTAAGGAAGTACCACTGTGCTGTCTATAAATATCTGCTATAATCAGGCCACTCTTTATTACACATGTGGACCATCATTTCATCATAGTACAATCAAAAGTCACCAAGATTATCTACATCAACTATTATTGAAACTATTGTACCCCTTAGGGCTCTGTTCACGTATGAAGGGAATACTGATGACATTCGCTTGGCAGCAAAGGGAGGTAAGTGAAATCTGTATTATTAAACTGGAATTTCACAGTCAGCAACATTGAATTTACCCAAACAAAGATATGCTGCCTTGGCTTTTTCAACTTATTGTTATAATGGAAAACTATCCAAGAAACAACAGTGTATTTTTTGTTGGTCAGATGGAGGGCTGGAAGAAATGATTGAGGATCTGAACAGTGGAAAAGTGATGTACGCTTTCTGCAGAGTGCAAGACCCAAATTCAGGTCTGCCCAAATACGTCCTCATCAACTGGGTCAGTCATCAACAATTTAACAAAGTAGAGTTTCGTCTTTGTCTTCTGTGTCATAATGCATGCAATTGTTTATAGACTGGTGAAGGGGTGAAAGATGCTCGGAAAGGAATTTGTGCAAACCATGTCAGCACAATGGCAAAGTTCCTAAAGGTAAAATTTCTCTTTAATTTTTTTAAAAGTTTATCTGATTATTACTTGTAAATTAATTAAATTGTACAAATGTAGGGAGCACATGTTACAATAAATGCCAGAGCAGATGAAGATGTAGAACCGGAGGTTATAATGGAGAAAGTGGCTAAGGCATCAGGAGCAAACTACAGCTTTCACAAAGAAACTTCCAACCGCTTCAGAGACACTGGTCCTCAAGGTCCCGTGGTAAGTGCTTCAGGAATTGTTTTGATTTTTTTTTGTGTTATCCTTAAGCTAGTGAGGTTTTTATGTGTGCAAGTATTGTGTCTGTCTAACATAAAAATTTCCATTAGGGTTCTGTGTACCAAAAGACTAATGCCGTGTCAGAAATAAAGAAGACCAATAAAGATAGCTTCTGGGCACAGGCAGAGGTAAGCTAAGAAGATGCTGCTACTTTTTATCTGTCAGCAATAAACTAAATAAGCCAATACCTTCATTTGTGTTCACTAAGTAGGGCTGAGCAACATGGCAAATATTTTTTCATATAGATCAATTACAATTTTTGGATTTGATTTGATCTTTTTTTGACCTGTCGATTAAAATAAAAAATGTGAAACAATTGGGCCTCAATTTGAGTAAAATGTGATTATGGTAATTGCATAGCCCTAAAACGAAGTACCGTAATATTTTTTACTACCTAAATTAACTATCAAAATATTCCATGCGCATACATAATTTAAGAAATACACTGTTTAGAATCCTTTTGTTCAATTCGTATCTAGTCTTTTGTTATAATTACCGATAGTTTAAATCTGATATTAATGACTTGAATGACAATTAGAAAGAAGAAGAGAAACGGCGTCAGGAGGAGCGACGCAGGGCAAACGAGGAGCGCCAGCTGCTGGAGAATGAGAGGAAAGATCGCGAGGCCAAAGAAGCAGCGCTGCGTGAGAAGAGAGACAAAGAGAGGGCACAACAAATCGACCAACAGAAGTACAGGGCATAGTACTTCATAACATACTTCAAAAATATCCTGTGTTGGCAGTAGTGTAATAGTTTGTTACCTCTTTATTGTTGATAGAAAATACCAACAGCAAGTGGAAGCAGAGAATAAAGAGCAAGAAAAGAAGCGTTATGTAAGTCTAAAAATTCCCAGCCCTCATGTTGTCACAAGTATTGGTTAGTCCAGTGCATGAAGAGCCTTTTTGGTGTTTTGGTTTGTGGAATGATTCATGTACATGTTTTAGTTTAAAAAAAAGCTAACTGATGGTCATAATAGGAGGAGCAGGAACAAACAAATGCAGCCCAAAGAAAGGCAGTGAGGAGAGGGGAATCAGTGGAAAAGGCCAACGTGAGTTTCTCGTTAACAAGTGCTGACCTCTGGCTCAACTACCGTCACTTCCTCTTTCAAAGCACTACTCCTAACCAATCTCCATTTCCTTTTCCGGTTCTGCTGGAGAAATCTTTTAATGTTCTCTGTTAGTCAGAATAAAACTGTGTAATACACATCTGATTATTTTTGGCTTTTGGTTTTCAGGAGGCAGCCTCTCTGATCTCTCAGCGTGCTGTAAACCCCAGAGAGATGTTCAAACAGAGGGAGAGGGGAATCACTCCAAGTGACTCTGATGTGCCCTCTGCTGCCCCCGCCAGTCCACAGCCAGGTACTGCCTGTGCATGCCCTGCTATGTCTCCACTTTTGTGGATTTCTTAAGATACTTAAGCCTTTTAACTCATTGTCTCATCATGGTCAACTCTTTTCCATACGGTCTTTTTAAATGTGTCCTGTTTCATCCGTCCTGCATGCTTCCCGGGGTCTGTGTGTCTTTAACAGGGCGCCTGCAAAGCCCTTTTCTGTCTAAACCAGTCTATGAGCCTGAGCTGCCCCGCTCACCTCTGCGCCAAGCTTCTCCTGTGCCAGCAAGCTCCGCCTCTCCTGTCCAGGCTACAGGTGTGAGCACACACACTCTTGTCCACATGTCTAGTGTTATTTAGGGCTGCACAGCGTGTTCCAAATATGTCGATAATGTGTGTAATCTAAGTAATGTAAATGTATAATTAAATTACATTTAGCCTCTGCAAGTTTAATAGTGAAACTATTCCTGGTTGGAACATTTTACAACTCTTTAGCTGTGCAGTCCTAAATTTACATTGAAAAACCCATTTTGTCAGTGTCATTGTCATTGTCACTTTTGTTAGTAATTCTTTCATCCAGTGTGTCCTCATTATTTTCCTATTAGTGGGTATAAAACATTCCTATTAAAAGTGCAGTGGTGGTGGAGTTTACCTGTGTGGGCTTGTGGGTGGTTTGCCGTGTATATGCATGTCTGTGCTTGTGTTTTGGGTGATAAGAGCCTGAAGTGGGTGATGGACAGTCCAGGTGTGAGTATGAGGAGCAGAAGGAGGAGCCTCAGGAGCAGCCGAAAGGTGGGGTCTACTCAGACTGTGAAATCGTCCTTAAGGCGCATACATTTTTCAGTATTTAAGAACTAATCTAAGACTCATTTAACAGCACCATATTATGTTTTTACACATATAAGCATGCACTGATATGTTATTGCAATATTAAAATTGATTGATGTGCTACAGTTGTTTTTCTTATTTTGAAGTTCACCAAGATCATCCATTTCTTTCCCCCAAAGTTTACACTTAACTCTAACTGATACAACAATTGTAGTGTCACCTGCAGTAAGATCACAGTTTTGACATGCAAGTATTGACTTTAAACATTGTCTGTTTTTTTTTTTTCACAGAAGAGCCTGTAGCTGTTAATTCATATGTCCAAGAGGAAGCCTGTGAGGAGCCAGCCCAGGTCGCCTCTGTGTGTTTATATGTGTATATATGTAAATCCTCCTAATAATAGTAACAGATCTTAAAACTAAATATAACTGTGTTTACTTCATTATCCCTTAGGAGGAAGACAACCTGTATGAAGTGACTCCTGAAGAGACCTCAGAAAGAGGCATTTGTGCAAAAGCCCTGTATGATTATCAGGCTGGTAAGTTCGTCAGTACAATGGTAACAGAAACAATATTACATATGTATTTATTTGAATCATCTGTTAATCACAATGTGATAAAATAGGATTCATAAATATTTTATTGCCATAAATGTCATTAATGAAATTAATTCACAATTAAAAAGACTTTTATACTGAACTATATGATTTTCAGTTATTACATTATTTTAACTTTATCAAACATTTTCTTTATTTACAGCTGATGATACAGAGATTTCGTTTGACCCGGATGAGATTATCACAGGCATTGAGATGATCGACGACGGCTGGTGGAGAGGCCACGGTCCAGACGGTCACTTTGGCATGTTCCCAGCTAATTATGTGGAGCTTATCTAGTCCCTGCACCGCCAGGACCCCTTCTCCTCCAAACGTCAACAAGGACAGACTTGGAGCGGACCACCAGCCTGCAGAGCCAGTCCTTGTGATAAAATGAGCTTATTTTAAAAAAGAAAAAATGGGCCAGTGATAAATATATGGTTATTGTGGGCCAGTCTGGTTTGCACAAAATTTAAGTAATAATTTCCATTATGTTAAGTTGGTGGTGTAGGTGGTGTAGTTAGGGATTTGTGAATGACCAAAACTCCTTTCCACCACCTCCCTAAAGATATATAAATGTGATGCAGTATCCGCCTACATTATTATTTCAACATTCCCGCACATTCCTTAAAAAGTATGTTTGCAAATATATTTTATCGCTTGTAGCATTTGTTCCTTTTCATTTCAGGAAAACAAATATCAAAGATAGTGGTACCAACCGCAGTACAATCTTTTGCCTTGTTTTTTGCCTTTTAGTTACCGGAAGACTGAATTTTTAATTTTTGTCTGTGATTAAACCTGAATCCTGTGTGAATTTCAAACCATGTAGATAAAGCAAGTATTTACTAAAACTGTGCACTGAACGGTTGATTTTAGCGGGCAAAGATTTCGCCTTTTACTGTGACTATAACTGGTTTGCTATATATACCAAATCATTGCAACATATTTAACATTTCAGGAACAATACATTTTAATCTCGCTGGTCAGAGGTTGAGTTTCTGGTGCCATACAGAGGGGTAGACAATGCAAGAAACCCCTATGTATAATTTTATTGAATCATTTGGAAAGTGTAACAGCAGCAGTTATGCAAAACATTTTTCTTGATGAAAAAATCATGAATAAATTAAAAGGGCATCATGTATTTCTGCATTATCATGTTGTTTTCAGAGTTGTAAGCGCCTACATTTCTTCATAATAAAATGAGCTAAATAGCTAGTTTGTCTCTGGGTTTTGAACTCTATATGAAATATGTACATTACAATACGTTTCTTGGAATGAGTACAGAGAAGGGGATTTCATGAAGTTGTTTTCTTTCTTTTTCTTTTTTTTTTTTTTACTTGGATAACTAGTACTTGAAGGAAAATTGATTTAAAGCCACAGAAAAGATTGACTGTTGAGCATACTTGAAACTGAAAAAACATGTTTTAGTATTGCCTGTTAATCTTTAGTCTTAATATTTTCTCATAAACCAGACTGCACTCAATTCAACCTCACATGTTTATGTCAGTGAAAGTGTGAAATGAATCGCTGGGGACTTTCTGAATCTTACTCTTTTTGATCTGAACCTCAAATTTCAGTGGAATCCTTCCACTCATTACAGCCACCTACTTTGTTATTATCTTGCATACTTCAAATAATATGTGAGAATATGACAGTTTGGTAAATTTCTGTTTTTCTGACCTTTAGATCTGAATTATTAAGCAAATGTCAATGTACACGCATGGAGGATTTACAGTTGACACATGAACCAGTCAACGTTATGTCCACGAACAGGTATGTGATTATCATCTCTTCTTCATGGAGTTCATTGTATTATTTATTGGGTTTGGTATGCAGTGTTACAAGTAAGCATTTAACCATCAAAGAATAAAAAATAAATACATGAAAAAAAACAACACAATAAAAAGTACGGAGCTAAAATTGTAATAAAATCTTTGTGTATGATTGATAAGGGCAAAATGTTAATTATGATATAGTAACAATAAGTTATAACTGGATCTTAAAGGGGGTTTCCAGTCTGAAGTGGTCAGTATTAAAAGAAGGAAATTCAGCAAACCAACTTTTATGGGCAGCGAAGGGCTTTCTGGGAGAGTTTGTTGTGGATATTAGGCATATTAGGTGCAGAAATTCAAAACATGATAGGTATTTGTCCATAGGTCGAATGATTGACCACTAATAATAGGGATATCTCCAGACTACACCCTTTGACTCATGTAACGGAAATAAACTAAACAGCTGAGCTGTTTTCTCAGTAAATTTAGAAGAATTAGTTGCTTCCTCATTGTCTTGGATTTAATTTTGACCTCAAACAAGGGTGATCTTTGAAGAAGTGGTGCTTTACCACAGCACTTCCTTAAATATAATTCTGACAGAAATCAATTTTGAACAAGATATTCAAATATTTTTAATATTTTATGTTGACTACATTTGGAATATTATAGTATCACCATCATCAACACTTTATTTAGATGTGATATGATGCTTTTCTCACTTCCCAAAATAAAGCTATTAAGATATAAGATAAAAAAACAAAAACAAATTGATAACAAACATCATTAGTGATATAACTGTATCAGATCTGTCCATAAAAACATGATTTTTCTTCCATCAAATGAAGATTATATTACTCAATCATATGTTAATATGCAAAGCTCAGCCTCCCTGAGTAGTTTGTGTGGTGTAACCAATGAAACATTTGTGGAGACAGCTTCCTGTTTGGTGGTGTCAGTCTGAAGAGGACACTCAATGAAAAGCTCCCACAGACAAGAGGCTAGAGGACAACAAACGACAGATGGGTAAGAATACTTTTATAGTTTCAATTTAAATGTACTCAGTTTTTTTATCAATCAAACTAAAATGTATGGATATATATATATAGCTATATTGTATGTTATAAAAATGTTACACTATTAAACCTCTACTATCTGTTCTAAAGTATAATGTATATAGAGAAGCCTTATAGTTATTTTGCAACTATAAATGTAGATTATTAGGTCTTAGATTTTACTGCGTTAACTTTACTTTACTGCATAACTCCATTGTGATAAGTGTTTATATACATTTCAATAACAATACATTATTTAAATGTCTGACAACAATATGAGCAGAAAGCAGAAATGAAAAACAGAAGTATCCTGACTTTTTACACCAATAAGGTAATATTAGGTATGGGCCAAAAAAGGCAAAAGAACGACATTTTCATATATTACACATCACACCACATCTTCCTGTGAATTTGAACGGTATGTTTCAAAACCTAAACTATTACGTGTTTGTATTTAAAAAAGAAACTACTGTTAGTTATTTGAATTACAATATATTTTGTAATAACTAATTCATACTATTACAGGATTATATTATAATATGACACCAGTGAAGCTCTTGTGTTCATGAGCAGGATGTGGTTTGCATTTGTGGTGTGATATCAGACAGTTTACATTATACACAGATAAATTCCCTAAATTTCATTCTAACTGGGTAAATTAGCACACAGAAAAAAAGATTCACAATTCTTTGTATGATATATAGTTTTTAACTTTTTTGTCCAAAGCTGAAGAGGACGCAACTGAGACACAACAGCGATCAGATGACAAGGGAGAGTCCGTTTGCCAGGTAATGCAAACATTGCTGAGAAACTGTTAATTTCTAGCAACAGTTACAGTTATTGGTATGACTCTTCTAAGTGTTGACTTTCACTTCCCCTTTTTATGAAGCTTAAACTAAATGCTGATTCCTAATACTGTGTCTGTCTTTGAGAGTAAGGAGTGTCTTGAATTCAAAGAAGAAAGTCCAGGTGTTTCTCAGTGGTATGATATTAGGAGCTGTTCTGGTAAAAGGTACAATATGAAAAACACAATTTAGCTCATCAAATTTCCAGCGCTGATGTAAATTGAAAGCCTGGTGGTTTGTGTGGTGAGTGAAGATGTCGATAGCATCAGGCAAATAGGCTGTGGACATTCAAAGTGAGACTCACATATCCAGACACTGACATCAAAGTCACCCACGTGGCCTTCCAGATATTTCTCATCAAATGGAAAGGTAATATTGCATCTAGATTGTATAATCAAATGAGCTTTGTGTGGGAAAATATCATTGGAGGCAAATAATGATAAAAAGGTCACATTAAAAAACAGGAGTGTCGGACTGGGGAGATAAACTTTACCCAGTACCCTATGAAGGAAAGAGGCCCTCACAAAATCTGTAATGTGTAATTTTCATTTACAGAACATGTAGTGAGGGCCCATAGAGATGTAGACCCCTGTTAAAAACATCAAAAATATAGTTTGTCAATTTTCTGATCTTAAGAGTTTAGGATATTTCTTTTGAACCAATATCACTTCAAATAAATGTATGTGGATTTCCTTTCTCACAAACACACTTCAGTATTTAATCTGCCCCACTAAATTAGCATTAATGAATATGTCTTTTTAGTTGTCATGTGTCTCTGATTTTCAGTGAGGGCCCTGTACCTTCACTATTACTCATTGTTGAGGCTTCACTTCTTGGAACCAGGAACCGCATAGAGGAACCAAATTCAATATGAAACCACGCTGTTTAAAAGTCTGACGCGTACAGATTAAAACAACAATTCTACTAGCCCTAATATGATCTCGTAAGATGCCAAATGTACTGAAATTTACTTCACAGATTTCACTATGTGGGCCCCAATACCGTGAGAGTATATGTATAGCATGTGTTACGTGTTTTTTTCACTTGGTTTACAGATGGGAAACGCAGTGCCTTTAAAAATTTGTGCTTCGTTTGTTTCGCTTCTTCATAGCTAACCACAAACAGTGACATCGTCGGGTTTTCTATAAAGTGTAGTTTTGCTCAGCTTTATAACTGTGTATCTGAATTTACTGAGATGCAGAATGCTGAAGACGTTGAGTTATTGAGTTGATCACAACACCTGCCTTTGACACTTGTGATACCTGTGACAGTCAGATCAAGACCAAAAACCCCACAACCGTGATGCTTTCCCTGCAGACAGGATGCACAGCGGTTATCTATTGAAAGTAGTGGTGAAGCCTTTGCCTCTATTTTGTTTCATTTCTACTTTTTGTGTCCCATGAGATTTCCTTTAGCATATTAAACTCTTAAACAAACAGTAATATTTCATGCATATTCTTTTGCAGACCCCCATCTCTGTGATTGAGATCCCTGACTCATCAAATGATTTTGATGAAGAGACCAGAGCTCAAATGGAGGAGAAGTCCTTCATCTCTGGACTGCACTCCTACATGAGGGTCAGAGGGACACCCATAGAGAGGATTCCACATTTGGGCTTTAAGCAAAGTGAGTTAAACATTATGAAAAAAAATGAAACAAAAGTATTTAAAATGTACTTTTAAATAACTAGATTCTTCATGCTATTCCCAGTTAACCTTTGGATGATCTACAAAGCTGTAGAGAAACTTGGGGGCTATGATTCAGTAAGTACGACTTAAATCAGACAGTTGACTGTAGCATAAGGACAGTGTAATGCAAACTGTTTTACAGCAGCACAGTTTTGCAACATCCCTCATTACATTCCTGAATGTTTTATTACAGGTAACAACAAAACGTCTTTGGAAGAGAGTATACGATGAGCTGGGAGGAAGTCCAGGTAGCACCAGTGCAGCCACCTGCACTCGCAAACATTATGAAAGGTTTGGAGTGAACCATTCTGCCTCAGTGTGTACATTTTGCCATTATCAGTGTAGCAGAAGTGTTAATAGTATGAATGTATTGTGGATCAGGCTGGTCCTACCGTATGAGAGACACCTGAAAGGAGAGGAGGACAAACCTCTGCCTCCCACCAAGCCACGAAAACCTTACAAGAGGAACGCAGATGGCAAAGTGGACAAGGCTGAGGGGAAAAAGAAAAGGAGTCATCTAGACAGAGACACGGACTCTCAGGTAATCATACTTGTTTAGAAGATATAAAAAGTAAATGTAGTTCTCATTAACAAATCTGTATATGTCATTGCTTTGCAGCTGAGAATACAGAGAAATGATCTGGTACTGCACCCTCTCCCCTCTATGTGGACAATTGCCTCAGACAAAGTAGACCACTCTAAGCCAAGCTCAGATCTGAGTATATATGGCCTGTCTCAAGTCCTACCAGTGCCCTCAACATGTACCTGGACACCCCCTGTCCCTCCTGGAGCAGGAGCAGGGATCTCCCCTCTGGAGAAGAAGAAACGAATGGCTCAGGCCAGTCTCCGCCTGCGGCTCAACCCACAGGGCGAGGAGAGCCAGCGGCCGTCTGTCATCCTCTGTTCCTCTCCAGGCCCACACTCTTCGGCCCGGGCCTCTTCTGATGGCTCTCCACAGCCTCAGTCCTCCTCCTCCTCACGCAGCTCCTCTCCTCTGTCTGTTTCTTCAGAAGACAGTTCAGTCACTCACCAGGACAAAACCTCACCAAGATTAGACTTACAACTAAACCTTTCAAGGGTCAAAAGTGTATGTACAGATGACAGAGAGAACCAGGAATCTAAAGAAATCACTGATAAAACAGAGGGTAACTCTCAACCGGTGACCAAACATTTTGCAAAGGATTTTGAAAAAGACAGAATTACAAACTGTCAGTTTGGGATGTCAGTTTACAAAGGAACACATTTCACACCTTCTTTACACTCATCATCACCCTTCCACGCTAAATATGATTTAGCTGCTGCATCTAGCTCCAGTTTCACCAAAGTTGTCCCAAAAACTGTACAGCTCCTGAGACCTGCTCCAATTCGCCTTGGCTATACAATTCACCAAACACGGCAAGTTCAAGATGACTCAGTGACCAAGAAACTCAACAGCACATCTCAGAGGACTAATCAGACTGAAAAATGGGAAAACTCCCAATCAAGGCTCTGCAAGACTACACTATCTCAGCATAGTCTTGTGCATAATTTGCCTACAGCGTGTGTGGTGTCCAGTTACAACAAATCAGGACGGGGCACTCGGCCTCACACATCTTTTCACCCTGCATTTCTCCCAAACAGAATGAGACTACCACATGCTCAGCTAATGTATCGGCAGGTACCAGTAAATCCAGGACATCCTGCTTTCATTGGCCCTGTGTCTTATCCATTCTCCTATCCCATCCCTCACCCTGGATATACTCTACCTAATGTGATGCCTATTTATCCACATAAACTTTGATTTATTTTACTTTTTTACTCATAACAGTATTACCCATAAGTCCCATCATAAAACATATAATATGTTGGAGGGAAGTGAAATTTATGCGGTGTTGACCTGAGAAAAAATATGTGAAGTGAAACAGCTTGATAGTGTGATAATATTGGCAATCTCAGCAGAATTAACTGTTTGTATTTAAATAAACCTGGGGCCATAATACAGCGTGTTACTGTCATTGTGGCCACTTATAATTACAATTATATATAATTATATGGGTGTATGTGTTTTTGTTTTTTTGTTTTTTTAATACCTTGCACATTTGTACCATCTTGCATGTACTGTATTTTGATAACTAAAATAAAGATGGATGTGTAATATATTTATTGTTAAATATATTTGTGTAATTTAATATAAACAAATGAAGAAAAATAATTACCACACCTCAAGAAATGTATTTTGCTCTTTTTGAAGTTTCTTTTACATATTTTGGAGTATCAAGTCATTACATAGTATAAATATAATTATGATATGACATGAAACTTTCCATTTACTTCAAAACTTTTACCCGTGTATAGTGGCCATGGCTCTATTAAAATAACGGAAGTGCCTTACAGACTTGACTCTGGGTAAAAAATAACTCTCATGTTCTGTCGCGAGAATTGGTACCTGGCGCGAATCAAGGAGGAACTGTAAATACGGCGTATGTAGGCTGTAGTTGATAAATCACACACTGAAACACTTAAATGTTTTAATCTTTGTCCGAGTTGTTTGAAACTTACTTTGTCCGACAGTATTTTGGGTTCGGGAAATATGTCGGACGGTTTGCCTGAAGACGGCAGCGACATCAACCAAGAAGATGACAGCCATGAGGATGTTATGACTCCCGCGGAGCTCATCGCAAAACTAGAAGAAGTGAGCGTACATTGATTATTCTGCAACGGTATGCACCAACAAGAATGGCACTTACTGTTATTTTGTATTGTCAAGGCTTGGCTCAATGAGAAGTTTTCCCCGGAGCTCCTGGAGAACAAGTCCGAAGTGGTTGAGTGTGTGATGGAGCAGCTAACGCACATGGTAAAATACATTCATTGTTTTGCTATAATTTACATTCTGTGCATATGCTGTCTTTTTAAACAATAAACTACAATTTCTCTGATGAATACTCGTCCAGTTAGCTATCAACCTCAATCAACCCGTATATTATAGAAATTAGGTAGTTAATTTTAAATACTGGCTCATACACGTAAATAAACATTATTCGTTATTTATGTTAGTTCTTTATTGTGGTATTTTCCAGTCTACCTCTTGAGGAGATGCAGTGTAAACAACACAAGCATCACAACTGAAACTATTCCTGTAACGTCCATTTAACAAACTTACAGTATGTAACTTTCTAGAGGAGGCACATCATATGCATAATTCCACAGAAATAGAAAGTTAAAATAATTCTTTGGTAAATTCTTCATAGAGATAGACACGTTTTATGCCATACTGCTTTATATTTTAGCCAAAGGCACTCCTCCAGGCCAAATAAGAGTCAGGTTTGCAGATATGCAAGCCCGATCAGTGTAAGGACACATGTTTTTCAGTGAAATAAATAAAACAAAAATGAAAAGAAACAAAACATTAAAAAATATGCTTTTATTGTAGTCTCTTTTTTTTGGCTAAAAAGTTACATATTGTGGTTTTAACATTGCCTTTTTCCAACAGGAAGCCAACTTGCAGCGTGTGAAGAAAGGAGATGCCAAAGCCAGCATCCACCGCATGGAGATTGATAGGATTCGTTATGTACTCAGCAGCTACTTGCGTTCTCGTTTGCAGAAGGTAGAAATATGCAATTTTTAATTTTTTTTAAATTTTTTATTATTAACATGACTTTTCATTTCTTTCTAGATTGAAAAGTACTTTCCACATGTCCTGGAGAAAGAAAAGTCTCGAGAAATGGGTGATGCATCATTGCTCTCGCCAGAAGAGTTCGCTTTTGCCAAAGAGTAAGTCAAGTAGTGAAATAAATGTATTCATATGTATAGGTTCTCATATGTGTTTTGCATTGTTTTTCTAGATACTATGCCAATACAGAGACATATCTGAAAGCAATGGCACTAAAGCGTATGCCCCCTAATCTGCAGACAATAGACATGCTTAAAGCAGGTAATGTCTATCAAGGTTTTATTGTTGAGATATTGAGGATCCATAAATATTAAATATGTAGCATTTCTGAAATTTCAGTCCCTGAGCCTTGTTTGGACTCCTTTGTGTTTTTGAGAGTAAAAGAGAGACAGGAAAACATTTTGGTGGAACCTGAAACTGATGACCAGAGGTGAGTTGGATATGCTGTTTCTGTCAATGGCCAGTTGGTGCCAGACTTACTGTAGAAATTTGTACATTTTGGCTAGATGCCACCTAATATTTACGTATTGTACTAAAATCAACCAGGGAATATGTTGTGGATCTTGAAGAGGGCTCCCAACATTTGATGCGATACCGAACCATAGCACCACTTGTCTCAACTGGAGCTGTGCAGTTAATTTAGCTGCAGGGGTAAGTAATTGTTTCATCCGCTCATATTTGTCTGATAAATCATGCCTTATGCATCTTGTAATTTGTTTCCTCACATCTTGCATAATCACTTTGCACTGACTTAAAGTAATATTTTTTTCCTAATCATATCCATTGCAGGTTCATGGTTTTGAATTCCATGAGATAGGAAAAGTCGTCTATTTCTGAACCATCAGTAATAATGAAGAAGGACAGGTTCCGTCACAGCTGACAGGATTATGTGCTACTGTGCGAGGCCATGACAGCTGTGATGACTGGGGTGCAAAATGGCAGCTACTCTTAAAATTATGTTGACAGTTTATGCTGATGACCTGTATATTCAGCCGTTTTTACTCTGCCCCCGACTGGATGACTGAGCACTTGGCAACATTGGACTCATGAATGTCTGCATGTGCGGATGTACATTTTTCATATTTTGTGCTTAATTGTAATTGTATTTTCTTTTAAAATATTAATTGTCCACATTGTTTGTAATTATTATTCATATTTGTCAGTTTGCTAAGTAGTTTCTCATGGGAAAACATGTCTGGGCTATAATAGTTTGTAATGGAAGCATTATATAAGAATTTTAAAGTGGGCAATTATTGCCTGTTTTTGTCTGTCTCAGATTGACACATAATTTGGAACTAATATGGCCTGATTGAAGCTTATTATTCTGGCAGCAAAATTGTAGCTAAAATGCATAATTACATGGTAAGTAGTGTATATAGGACTGCAGACAAAAACACTTATAAAAACATTCCCATAACAATTAGTAGAATCAGGCATGATGTTACTAGTTGCAGGCACATTTAACAGCAACGCTCAAAACTGCATCTGTTGTTGCATGCTTCCAGTTTGCAGTTATACTATCTAAGCTATTAAAGGTGCCCATAATCCAAAACCACTATTTGTCATTTATCTTTTATTAATTTCAAGCCTGACATGTATAAAAGTTTTAATAAAAAGCGACAAATAATTTCATTACAACATTAAATCATTTTATTTTCTTATATGCACCACTACATGTGTATAAATAATATTTTGTATGTTGGCACATGTTGGAAGTTTGTGCGTAGCTTGGATTGGATTTACTCCTACTCATTTTTGCCACCTGTAACACAGTAACCTTTGAGTGTGAATAGCACTCACTACTAGTGAAGCTGCCAGGAGTTGTTTGTAATCCTGCACTTACCAGCGTCACACATACCATCAGCCTGATCCCGAAGGGCACCGGCCAACCAGTTCAAAGTTCTCCGTGATGAGGAATGTTTAAATTGTTCCCATAATATACTTGATATAGATATTCCTGACATTGTTATAACATTTGTTTATAAATAGGAATATAAATAATACAGTACTGCGTGTATTATGCAGCTGATTGGTTGAAGGATTGAGAGGGTGGGGTATACAATGTGACATCTGAACTGAGGTAGTATAAATAGGATATTGTGCTACATTTTCCTGGCTGAGATATGGGATAACTGGGACCACTAGAAACATTGCCGTTGTAGGTAAAACTTAAAATAATCTACTTGACAACAAAAATGTACACCAAATTATACAAAAAGAAGTTTCATTTTATCTCTTTTTCTCTGCAGAGATCTGAAGATTTGAATCCAGTGGTGGAAAACCAGCACAGCAAGATGGAGGTGACTGGCTCAAGGTAAGAGTGACTTTAACATAAGTTTCATTTTTGTACTGTGCAAAGGTTTTCTTTTTACAGCTTTATATTAAAGAGTCTGAACTAGAAAATGTTTATGTTTAAATTTAGGCCTGTGCTATTTTGTTGGTATGGTGACATCTTTCTTTGTTGAAAAAGACATTTGTCTTGTTCTGTAGAGCACCATGAATTTAAAAAAGTATATTATTGTATTTGTCTTACGTGCATGCACCATCCCACCAGACAGCTCGCACTATAGTATATTTAGAAATAATTAGTGTCCTAACAGTCTTATTTTTATGTGTTCCAGTATCCTCCCAGTGGTGGGTATTGGCTCTATGGCGCACTCTGCTGGACTGTTAGAGATAGCTGTTCGCCTGTGCCTAAACCAACGTAAACAACTTTGTCCTCACGTTTGGGTCCCCATCCTGAAGCCCTTGCGCCCCTGCATTCGAGCTCAAGTTCCCCCCGAGACTTTCAGTCAATCGTTTCCGTCCTTCTGGGATGAGTTTGACGACGATGATGTTGAAGAAATTCCACTAAAGAACAAGCATGTCATGTTTGCAGACACCAAGGGTTTGTCTTTGACTGATATCCGGATGTTCTCTGATAGAGAAGAGCCTTCAGATTTAGCCATACTGCCATCTTTTCAAGGTTTAAGCCTAACAGAGGATAGCTACAGCTGCACAGTCAGCACTTGTTGTCCTGGTACACAACTCAAATTGGGTTTTCCGCAGCCCTCTGCGGACTTCCAGGTGTTTCGTGCCAAACTGGAAAAAAGTATGGTCATCCTGGAAAACTGCAGTGTCACTGAACAGGCTTTGCGCGGGACCCTTCGGGTCAAAAACATCTGCTTTCAGAAAGATGTGCACATACGCATCACTTTTGACTCCTGGTACAGTTTTAGGGATGTCCCATGTGTGTATTTGCCAAAACGATTCGGTGGGCCACAGACTGACATCTTTGAATTTGAAGTCCCAATTCCCAAAGTACTTGATGCAAAGAGGAAGATAGAGTTTTGTTTAAAATATTTACCAGGAGGCCATAGTGAGTCTTTCTGGGACAATAATAATGGACAGAATTACAGTATTCTTGTGTGTGTAAATTCACACCTCTGTCAGGGAATGTATCCAAAGTAATTGGCATGAAATTATTATGGTTCATTTACAGCCATATTCCTTCATTGTTTAATTGTCTAATAAACCATGCCTCCCATCTTGTATTCTGTCCACTTTGATCACGAGAGGAGAGGAATTTCAGTCTGACCTTATGGTCTGGGCAAGTGAGGTATGAGGGGAACAACAGATTCTCACAGCATATGAACCTAATCAGAGTTAAGTATACGACCATATGTCATACATTATTGTCCTCTTCTCCATTGGGCAAGTAGCAAACAGTCCATAGTAAACAATTGCAATTGAAAAAAGTAAACACTTGACATTTGAGCTTTACTGGGGTGTTGTCTGTGAGCAAGTAGAAAGTCATTTGGAAATTGTAAAGTTGCTGATTCCAAACCTGGTTGAGAGTTAGGACTGAAGATGGACCTTTATGCCAGACTTATGCTAATGTTATGCAAATTTGTCATTGTGACGATCTTGAAGAAAGAGGGGAGCTATACTGGACCATACTGCATGTTGATTATACAATATGTGGATTCAACATATTCACCCACAACTTGGACCAACATTGTCAAATTCTGAAGACACCAAAAATCAGGTGTCATTTCATCACCGAAGGCTGGTAATATATTAAATCTGAGTGCAGTGTCATTGCACAGTGAATCAACGTCCCACACTAATGTTGCACACTTTGCAGCTGGGGTCCTTCTTGGCATTGGCTGTGGTCAGACTCATGAGCTGGTGACCGCTGATCTGGTCCACTGTCCCTTGGTCCAAATGCACTGGTTCAGTAAAAAGCACCTCGAGGATAACATCACTGGCGTGGCAGAACAGAGGCTCCTCTCCTGGCCTCTGGGGGGCAGTATACGTCAGGAACAGGTTGGAGGCCAAGTCCAACATGGGGAGCCGGGTTCGACAAAAGTTATCCCCCTCTGAGCCAATCGGAGCCAGCACCAGTACGACATAGTGGTAAGCCGTGTACATACAGTAAAAGTCTGCGAAATATAGACTTATGTTGTGATTGAGCAGGTGTCCTGCAGGAATCTGGAAGCGCAGTGGCCCATAAGGGGAGTCTTTAGGGGGGAGGCCGGTGTCAAACTCAGTGTTGCAGCTGAAGAAGACCCCATGTAATTTCCCACTGACAGGAGAGCCATGGCTTCCACTGTTGTCTTTGAGAGCAGGGTGCATCCATCCACCACACTCCTTTCTGGAAAAATCGCATTATTACATTAGCAAAGTGGAGAGATATCATTTAAAAGTTTTTAATTTTTAGTTGACCAAAAACAGATGGTTAAATGGCTCAGTTATTGCTTTATTCTGAGATATATGTGAGGATATGTGTGATGTTTTGTTACAACTTTTTCAATACATATAAAGTGCTGTAAATATAAAGTGCTGACCTGACATGGTTGAAATACTCTGGGTGCTGATTACGGTAGAACACAGAGAATTTAAGCAGTCTCCCAGCTGAGCCCTTTGCCTTATCCTGGAGCTGCTGCAGGTGCTCGATGGCATAGTCTGCAAAAATAAGAAGAGATTCATGAATTTTCCTACTATTATTCCAACTGCTATTATTACATCCACTGCAATATAATACTACTACTACATGATGGATGCTTTTTAAAATGGCTTACCTCCAGTGCAGAACTCGACCACCTGACTCCACTCGGAGACCAGATAATCCCCATCTGGCTGTCGGACTGCAGTCTGCACGGCAACACAATAGTCCGTGCGCGGGCTGAGGAACCAGTGCCCCCTGACTGCCATGGGGAGTGGGACAGCTTTGGCCACAAGCTTAGTTGGTACATCCTGGACACAAAAAAAGGACCGCTGGTGTCACTTTCAGAGAAGAAGCAATAATTGTTGGGGTGCAAATAATGTCAGAACAAATAAGATACTGTGAAATAGTTGTACATGCTGCACATCTGTTCATCAACTCTAATTTATATACAACATTGCTGTGGCTTTAGGTAAGAATTCAACATAAAAGCCAAGTTTTTGTATCATTTTTATGGACGTCCATCAGTAAAACACCTATTCTAATTTTTCTTATCCTTGTAGACAATAAATGTGACCAGAATATTCATTAAGTAGTTCATTATAATAAGACTGTAGGTCATTTCTAGCTGCCCTTTAAGAAAACTACAGTAGCACAGTAGAGGCGATTGTCAGTCATGGGCCCCCGAAACAAATATGGTCCCTTACCTAAGGTTATGCCCCTATGTCGCTATATGCCCAGCCAGCTTTTGCTAGGATACACTCATTCAAATTAGTGGCTTTGTTTTGGCATTGGCCTTTAAGGAGCATGCTTAATTACATAAAGCTCAAAGGCCCATATCCATGGCGACTTTGCTGATGTAAGTGTGTTTGGGCTCCTTAGAGAGAGCGTATCCTGTATCAGAGGAGAACAGGCTTCTCAGCCATGACGTGGCTTCCCAAATTAACCTCGTTTGAATTTACGGCAATGAATTACTAATTACTGCAAGGAGGGTGCCTTTGAATACTAGCAAGGGAAATGGAACTGAACTAACACTGCAGGTGCTGATAAAAAGGAAAAGACTGAAAATAGCCAATTGCAAAGTTAGCACAATTCTTCTGTAGCATTTTGATTAATTGCATGGTTACTATATGGTAGGTTATTTATTTAGTTTTATGCAATGTCTTTTTCCAGTTGGTGTTTTGTATTATTTGGTGAATGTACTATTTATTTTAGAACTTGTGTGTTGCGATAGGGCCTGTGTGTCAGATTTTGTCCACTTTTAAAAACATGTCTAAGTGAGTCACTGGCCTGAAGCTGTTGACTGCATTTGTTTTCCATTTTTGGTCCAAACTGATAGTGACTGAAAGGGCACAACCACCATTCACTGTGGCACAGCATCAAGAAGCAATAAGACCCAATATGACCTAAGGGTTAACCTCACTAAACCCTGTTCAAATTAGGATGTCATTACTCATTACTCAGCCTACTATAATCCTAACACAAAATCACTGTCCACCTCAGTCTGTAGACAAACCTGGTAGGGATACGGAGGAACACTGTGCAGTCTTTTGACTTTTATCAATGATCTGTTGTTGCATTTAGTAAATAATTTATACTAATCGTCAAAGGGCATATTAATTTAGGCAGAGAGCTGAGGAAGTTGATGCATATATTTTATTATATCATTGCTACCCCCTACTGTAATTTGCACTAATTTGTTTTTTTTATCCAATTATTAAATACAATATTGTAGGATGCCATATACAAGTTTTAGTTAAATAACATACTCGGTGTTTGAAGCGGTTGGGATCACGGTTATCCTTCCGACTCAGGTCAATAAAGAAATGTGTTGCCTTGGCAGTGTCCTCGGGGGTCATATCCCACATGATGCGGAAGGAATCGCAGGTCACCTCACAAATTTGGATGTTGCACGGTGTACACAGACCAACCTCCATTTTGTTATCTACTGGGGCATAAAAGAAGAGAGTTAAAATACAAAAGGAAGTAATTAGGCACTTTGAACAGTTACAATAAAAGTGTTTTGCAAATCATGATTGAATTCACCTTGGACAGGAACCAATTAACCTTTGCAGTTGGATGTGTGATTGTCCCCTTTCAATTCTATTTTTTATGCACTAACCTGCTCATTCTTCTTACCCTTAGAAACTGACCTTACATAGTTCTGGACTTTTATGTATTAGATATACCAGTTGTCGAGCTTATCAATCAATCAGCCAATAGCATTTGATGGGCATCAAAATGAAGAATAAAGGGTGTGTTCAAATCCCAAAAGGTTCAAAAACCTATTGGGATTTGAACACACAACCATGTGGCATCCTGTTGTGAAAATGCCCAGTTGATACAGAGGTCGGAGAATGGTTGGTTCTAGTAAGGTGTCATGTCATGTGGGCGGGTTAGTGCGTTTCATAATCCACCTACAACAGTCGCCCGGCAACTGTACTCCAGCAAATTCACTTTTATGCTGTCATTTTTCCAAGAAATCACACCAAACAAAAAAAAAAAAACAGTAATGTAAGAAGCCTGTCTTTTACAGCTGCAAGGTAAAATCAGTTCAATTATGGGAAATATACAGGGTGCATTTTGTTCTGAAATATATGAGACATCAGGATCATGTGATGTACAACCATAATTCTTTAGTCTCTATTAGCAGTTTGATCCAGTCCGGTGCCCACAGCCTTGAGAGGCGAGCTGGAGCCAGTCTGTTGGTCAGCCGCAGGACGCTTTGATTAACTGTCCTTTACTCTGAACAACACATGAGCATAGAAGACAACGATGAGATTCTGTTTCACATCCCTACATACTTTAAAGTGATGTTTTTACACATACCTATAAGTTTTGTGTTAAAAAGTTTTGCTTATTTAAATTTGTTTTATAAAGACGCTTTAAAGATGATAAAGATGATAGTTTAATGATAGTTGATAGTTTTAAGATGATAGTTTATTCTTAAAAACTTGCACAACTAACATACCTGTCTAACCATCCACTGTAAGGGTGCAGTTCATTAGTTTGGTCCTGCTCTGAGCCCAATTTAGTCCAGATTTAGACTGTTTTGGTCCTGTTTTATTCCTGGTTTAGCCTTGGTGTATGGTCAAGGTTTTGTTTCAGGTTTAGTTTAGTCTGCCTAAAGCAAAGGAAGCTCAAAGTAGAAGAATTATTTGATTAAAATAGAGCCTATTGAAAGTGATTGTTGTATTGGCCTACTACACTGCTCTTCTAGTCTTCTTATCTGTTTCTTGTAGTTGCTCTTCCAGTCTTTGATTCTTGATCTCATTTTCACAGCACATGGCATCATCCCTTTTATCAAACGTCTCCCCATGCTGTGCGTATTCTAAATGGTGGATAAAAATAGCCTTCTTGCACTTAGAAAGAAACAAACTATCTTTCCCGTGCAGCTCATACTGAGGTCTCACACACAGACTATTGCCTATAAAACGCGTGCTGGGTCACTGCGCTGTCTATTCAGGATGATGGACAGACTACACCGGCTCGTTAAAGCTTGTGAACTGTGAAATTTGGAATGGCGCGTGCCCTTCCTTACGCACATATAGCCCTGATAGGACGATGTCATAGCTTCTCACACGTGTGTCTAGTTTTCCAGCTGCTGCTCTAAATTCATACCGCCTCTCGGAGATGGAAAGTGGGGCAAGAGTCTCCCAGGACAACCATCAAAGCTCCGTATCTCCGCGTGCTCCACTTTAGGATCGAAGACTTGCGAGCACAGTTCAAACCCAGGTTTCTATATCACCGTTCCCGATGCCCTCGTTTATTAATGAGCCAACGCAGCGGCGCATGTGAGCGACAGATGTGTGTAATCATGCAACTGGGTCTATAACTAATTATTCTGACACGTAAGGCTCATAATTACGTTTATCCCTAATTTCCTCATTTGCCCCGCGCGCATCAGACTGTGCACAATCCCCCAGAACGGCACAGCCACGCGCGCGCTCACACAGATTGTTATCTCTGTCAGACGATGAAAGGAGCTGCTGCATTTATTCATAGAGTCTCAGTTCAAAGTCATTTACTTCTTCCCAGAGACAGTGCTGTGAGATGCTCCACAACTGGGAGAAAGGAGGCAAAAAATGTAACTGCTGCTCTTATGTAATGAGCAATCGTGAATAATTAAACATGCATGATCAATCCACAAATGTTAAGCAAACCATCTTGTTATGTAAATTCTATGCTTCTGTTTCTTTCCTTCAGGATTTGTCCTTGTGTTGCGGCAGTGATTAATCTGCCCATAATCATTGGTTTTACACCAGATGCCCTTCCTGACTTGCCACCATACAGTGTATGCTTACCAATTACATTTCAGGCATTAGACTGGCACAAAGAAAGAAATAAAAAACTTGCATGCTGGGTTGTATTACAAAATTATTAATAATTAAAAATAAATAAAATACAAATTTCTAATAATTAATTTTTTAGGTATTGATAATGACAAAAATGCATGTCTTAGCATATATAAACATCTATTTTCATTTTACCAGGTTTGTGACTGGCACAATAACTCTACCCAGGCTTATGATTCATAATCTGGGAATGTTTATATTTTGTCTCATTTTGCATCTGGATATGGTATAAAATTCAATTACATTTACAAACACTATTACAACAATCACAATCTCATACACTGTACCATACAGATTAGCGCATCATTGAGCATCCAAAAGCAAATGTAGAGAAGCACTTACTTGAGGTTAGATGAGGAGAGGAACCAAATGTAGGTCTTTATTTTCCACTTCACAAGAAAACTGATTTTCAAGCTGAACCAAACACTAACTTATCCTCTCTTCTCACTTCTCACTGCTGCCCAGTTGCTGCTCTCTCCCTCTGTGGTACACACACAAATGCTCCACCATCCCTCCTCCCCCTCCCAATCCCGTTTAGCTTTGGGCTCTGTGGATAATGTTTACTTTGCTCGACGCATCTGCACGGGATGTATTAAACCCTAAAAGAGGCAGTGCGCGGCTGGCCAAGGGAAGTGCATGCAGGGTGAGATAGTCATTCAACCTTCTCAGCATCACGCTTTCTCCAGCCAACCATGACACGCATAGGTCTGCCCTAAGGCACCAATCTAGAAACACACTTTGTAATTTAGCCTGCTGCTTATGAACGACACTTAGATATAGTCACAAATGCCACTTGTATGTGAATAAGCGTTTGATTCACATTGCACTGACAGGCAGGGATTATGCTGTTAGTGGTGTCCTAGTAAAATCCACACAAACACAAAAATATACATGTGCCAACTGTTATGCCATATGGACTGACTCCACAGGGCATCCCTCCAGGGCTTCCACAAGCAAGGGAAGCCACTAGATCCTCCATGTAAGCAGATTTTCGTTAGGGATGTTTTTACTGGTTTGAAATGGGGCATCTTCATTTGGGATGTTATACAGATTAAAATTTTTCACTAGCCCCTTGTAGGATTAGTGTAATCTGGGGCACAAACAATGGCCGGGAGAATAAAATAAAACAAAATGAAATAAACCTCATGAACTGCAGTCTGAAAAATTTATAATAGTGCACAGTGATGACATTGATGTATTGTTGTAATTCGACTGACAGTGTGTGGTATGAAAAGCATCATTTATTTGAAGCCGGCCACAGATAACTAATACCAGGTAGTGTGGCCTATAAGACTGTATTCATCCATCAAAAGTGTGTGCAATCTCAGTTTTATATTGTTTTAGTTTCTGTATATAATTAATGTATACCCAAAATAGATGTTACTGTATAATACTTTAGACGTGTATACATGGGGATTTTTTCTTGCACTTCCTAACATCACCACGGGTGGGGCAAATACTCCTATAAATATTCAGGTGTTCATAATTTAGTTTTTGTTTGATTTAATGTAGCATGATAAGTACGTCAGTGTGGATCATATACAGTTTATGATGTGGATGGACATTTTAAACATATTGTAGCACCCTCAAGGATTTAGCATGAGCACGAGGTAGAGAAAACAGGGTTTATTCTTCTCTTGACAACCCGTGAGAACTGGTCACAAATAAATACAATAAAATAAATATTAAAATGCAATTTGTACATTGCAATACATGAAACTTAAATTACACAAAAACAAAAGTACACAAACCTCGTGAGCTGACATCCACGAGGGGCTAATGCTCATCTAGGGCTCTCTTTCCTTTTATTCTATATAAATCAATAAAGATGTCAAAGGTTGGTCATTATTTTTACATTTAGTTAATTTCTTATCTTACCGGAGATCTGCAAAACGTGACTGTATGTGAGCGCTGATGGCTGAGTGCGCGACTATATGTGAGCGTGATGGCTGAGTGCGCGACTAATTAGGGTCGGGCGGAACTTTATTTAAATAGTTTGTTCCGTATGGTTCACCACTAGATGGCGTAAACGTAAAATATAAAGGACAAATACTAAATTAAATGCATACATGAGGGACTGTTACACATATTATCGTTTATTTCTCACAAGACAAACCTGAAGTGAGTCCGTTTGCTGATTGGCTCCAAGCTTAATCACGTGATAATCACAAACGACAACCCGGAAGTGTCATGGCGTTGCGATCCATGCTGAAAGAAAAATAGAGCACGTTTCATGCATGTTTTGGTTTGAGTCTTTAATTTGGGGTCTTTTTTAGCATCAGAAGATCCGGAATATCAAAGGTATTTCATTTTTTTAGGAACGGCAGATTACAAAGTCTTTATTTACATGATGATGCTGCTTTTGTTAGCATTGCATCAACAAATGTGATGTGATTTGCCCACGTGGCCAAATTATTGCTTTACACTTTCTTGGCAATAAAGCAAATAAAGAAGAACATGTTTATAATACTTTACTAAATGTAATTTGAGTGTTGACACATCTATGGATGAAATAACCTGGATTAATCCACTGACTAAATTGGAAGTATGTACTGTATGATGTAAGACAATTTAGTTTTTTTACCCCTATCATTGGACAAAACAACACTCAACTAAAGAAATCTAGAAAAACAAAGTGCCACAGAGTCTTACCCAAAACTCTCCTAAACTGATTATTTCCCCCATTGTCTTTATTCTTGTTACTACTTTATTTGTCTGATTCAGGATGGCTGACTCAGGGTCGGGGGAATCCAGTGGTCAAAGAGTCCCAAACCCCAGTGGAAGCGGGATGGGGCTGCTAGCGGGCAGGAGAACATCTGCTGGCCTCTCCCCTGGAAGAATGCCCTCTATACGCTCTAGAGACCTGACTTTGGGGGGTGTTAAAAAGGTACTTAAACATAAACTTTAGAGAATCAACACATTATTTAAGAATTACTATTTGTGTAATATTTTGTAGAAAACATTTACGCCCAATATTATTGGACGAAAAATTAAAGAAGAGTAAGTACCACCATAACAAATTTCAGATATAGCATGTTATTTTGCTGTTGAATTACATTTTTTATTTTGACAGACCTAAAGGAGCTGAGGGAGGACAGCGGAGAGAGAGGAGGGAAGATCGAGGCAGAGGCCAAAGGGATCGAGGCAGGGGCAGGGGCCGAGGAGAGGTCATTCAGTCTCACTCCATTTTTGAGCAGGGACCTGCCGAGATGATGCTAAAGAAGAAAGGTGCAATTATTTCTCTAGATTTCTTACAACCACCACCTCACGCATGGTTAATGGTCATAAAAGGGATTATATTCATTTCAAGTTTATGTTTCTTACAGGTGTTTATGAGAGTGAAAGAGATGCCCCGAGCATGGGACCTTCACCCATTATCAATATTAAAAAAGAGTACAGGGAGACAGAGGAGGAAACCAAAGAGATTCTACGCAAACTCGAGCGAGATAATGTAAGTCTAATTATAAATGATACATTTACTTGTAACAGTCAATAGCTAAGAAAATGGATCTGTTTTGCAGTTTATAGATGATCCCTTTCTAAGAAGTGACCGTCGGAGTTGCCCAGTACAACTGCCCCTTGCTGTATCAGGGTGGGGATTTAAAGAGGAGTTTAATGTTAAAATTGAGAAAGTAGAAGAGGAGATAGAACCAATGGACACGTTACCTGAAGGTAAGATATCTCAATTTGTAGCTATATCCATTTAAGAGTTTTGCCTATAATGTAATACAAAAATTCTAAAACAAAATTTTTAGGTGTAATGCAAAAATGTAAAAAAAAAATAATAATAATAACAATGTAATGTATTTTCACATTTAATTGTCTTTCTCCCTTTTGCAAACTAGAAAAAGAGGAGAAAGTCAAGAAGACTGAGGAAACCTTTCGACCCCCTCCTCTCCCTGAGCCTGAGGTTTTGCCAGATCTGATGCATAAATGGAGTTTGAGCAAAGGAGAGGAGCTTTTCTTCATGCAGCTCCCAGACTCTTTGCCCGGACAACCTCCCACCACAGAGAACAAGCCAGTGAAAGCAGAAGTGCAATCAGAAACCGGACAGTCAATGCTACTCAAGACAGAAACACAGGTATACTGAAGAGTGAGCAAAGAAATATAATGTTTATATTCTAGGTTTTTGAAACCTTTTTTATCTGCCAATCAACAGGAAGATGAGACTGATGAGAACTGCTGTAGTTTGAAGGATCTTCGTGAGGGCCTTGTAGGAAAGATGCTGGTGAGGAAGTCTGGGCGAGTGCAGCTTATACTGGGACAAGTGACATTTGATGTGTCTTTAGGAACAACTTGCTCATTTCTACAGGTTGGTACATCCACGTTCACTTAACCTTGAGTTGATTTCTTAAATTTATGTTTGTCTCCTCCTTTCTTTAACATTTTAACAGGAACTGGTCTCGGTTGGAACTGAAGGAAAAGGGGGAGACATGACTGTTTTGGGACACATCAAACATAAAATGGTTTGCTCTCCAGATTTTGAAGCTCTTTTACAAACTAGTGCTTGATGATGGAGAGAAGCACTGTCCCAAAGTTCATATCAATTATGTAAAGGGAGTCAGTGAGACTAATACTATTAATATTTAAGCAAAATAAAGATGCCTTTAAGTTGTTACAATAACTACTTTATTTTATCACTTGCAGCAACTGTAAAGTATTGTAAAATTGTGAATAAATTAATGTTATCACAAAAATCCATAAGACTATGATCGATTTTAATTGTTTCTATTTAATATCTAGATAATCAATTGGTAGGCCAATATCAAAGACACTGTCTATGTTAAAATGTTTTACATGTAGTCCACATTCTAGTTGTGCCGCAAGGGGGCACTATTTATCGATTTTCATATTTTGGAAATCTATTTTAGAAATGATTACCATTATGTTGTTGTAAAATAGATGTTAAGGAACCTATAAATGTTTAGGAATATGGTTTGAAAGAACTTGGTTTTGTTTACTGGCATTTTGTACTGGGGTTTAATGTCTGTAGCACATACACATGTTTGATTGTTGTAAGATAGACTACTCCAATGACATAACAATAACATCAAATTACAGATCTACTACTGAATGTAACTGTACAATTTGTATTTATTAATTAAACTGAGTTCCATTTATTGGCCCATGAAAATCTTAGAAGGTGCAGTACCTTCTAATCGCAGACAGGGGACAGTCTATAGATGATGTGTTCAAAACATACGTCGCCCGCTGCTCCTGCTGCTGCTGCTGGTGGTGGTGGTGGAGGCCAGGCGGAGTTTGGCTACGGTCCGCAGACAAAGGCGAGAGATGGGCGATGAAGCCTCGCGAGCCTGGCGCTGGACACATTACAAGAGGTCAGTCAACGATTTACTGACGGACAAAACTTGCTCTGACATCTGATTAAATGGTACTATTGTTTAGCCGGTGCTAGTCCTAAGCAGTAAGTCCGCCAGAAGCGCACCAAGATAAAATGTAGCAGCGTGGAGGAGGCCACAAGCTAAGTTTAGCATGGAGTTAAATTCTCTTTAGGCACTTCCCTAGCCCACTCTCCACGTGGTTTAAAATAAGTTGGCCAAGACTGACTATTTATTCCTAGAAAGTAGCAGCTAAAGGGATGGTCTAGTGCTAAAGAACGAGCCCTGCTAACTGTCTTGTGCCGCTGGTCGGTCGGGATGGAGGATGGCTGCATCATCAGATCAGGGTAAAGGGAGGGCCTCAGCCTAGCTCTTATCTTATCATTAACGCTTTTTGTGATCATTTGTAAACAATAGAAACGTTTTTGTGCCTCTTGTTTCTCAGTTTATTTGTGTAAACTGTGTATATTTCCATGCTATTATCATTAGCCTGTGTAATCCATATGGGCAGCTACCATAGGGTTATTGGTGTAAATGGTAAATTTTATTACCGTTGCCTAGTTGACACAATTTTGCTTTTTGCAGGTTTGTTCCACGTTAAACTATAGGCATAGCCGTTCTTCCCCATCGGCGAATAAGTGCTCCTGCTGTGGCCAGTTGTTTCATTGTTTACATCTTCACACCGCTGGGAGGTCAAATACCAAGGGACATCTGCTGCAAACAGGACTAAATAGCGCAGAATTTTCAAGAAACCTCTTTCCAGTTTTCACGTTAGAAGGGGGATGTTGCAAAGAAGAATGGCATGAATTGGATATAAAAACCGCTTCGAGATGTTTGTTGAATTTGTATTTTTTCATAAAAGCAACTCCATGTCAAACAAATGGCGATGATCTTTTGACAGAAAGGGCACACTGAGGACTGGGGTTTGACAGTGCTCCTTCTTTTGTTGTAGTGGTTAATAAATGCTTAATAGACTTTGGCTCCCTACTTCAAAATGGAGTTTTTTTTCAACCCCTTCGACAATTTGCTGTGTATCCTCCTTGGGATATCTTTCACTGTCTGGGTCACCCTGCTCCTGGTTTTCATCATTGTTCCTGCCATTCTTGGGGTTTCATTTGGGATCCGAAGACTATATATGAAAACCTTGCTTAAAATTTTTGAGGTAAGGTTTTAATTTGTATTTGAAATGATAGAAAATGGAAAAATAGCATAAAGTAAAGGATTTTATTCTTTTTGAGAGCAAAAACATTGGATCTTCAAGGTTTTTAACTGAAACATGTAACACTTTCTGAATGCCACAGGTGTTGAGCTGGAGCCAGAAAAAATTGGACGGGAGCAAAATATTTGAGATGTTCTATGCACAGGAGAAAAGTTCAGAGGGCAAATACAGTACAGGATGTGCTGTCAAATTATGATCTCGCATGAACCCACTGTTTGCTTTTGCCTGTCTCATGTGTTTGTTTTTAAATATTTGTATTATTATAATAAGCCTACAGTCATTCACATCCTTCTATCCAGATTAACATTTTATCTTTTAACGACAAGTCGATAGCATGTGGTGGCTTGTTATGATAGATAGTGAGTACGTTTTATGTCACCTTCTATTTATTGTAAGTAACCTCCTTTTAGTTACTATAGTTAGAGAGTGCTCATATAGGTAAAAAACAGTCCTTATCTTTTTTCACCTGTATATTTGAGTAAAAGAAATCTGGGTATTTACTCTTGGAATGACTGAACTGTTAAGTAGACTTAACCTGGGGCTAATTCTTTAGTTTCAGTTCCACCAATCTCTGCCTCACGTCACAACACATCATGTTGACGAACTAAGCTGTGTATTCACCTTTCAAGTCTCACTACTCTTGTGGTTTATATTTGTTCAATTTAAACAGTCACATTTGTTCTACTACCTCTACTTTTTCCAGATGAAATGAAATATGCCCTCTCTTATTACAACATAGCTTTGATATACTTCTATGTTTCAGTGGGCCACTCTAAGATTAGAAAGAGGTGCAAAAGAGAAGAATCACCCCCTTTACAAACCATACTCAAATGGTGAGTCTTATAATCGCTTATTGAACTATAATGTTGTGTATAAATGTGTAATAACTTTGTAATCAATCCGTTATTCTACAGCAATCATTGCGAGGGAGCCAACCTCACTGGAGGAAGAGATTAAAGAGATACGGCGCAGTGGCAGCAACAAAGACTTAGATTCAGCCACCGAGTTTGAAATGTCAGACATCTTTTATTTTGCTCGCCGAGGAGTGGAGAGCATCATGGACGATGAGGTGACTAAGAGGTTCTCTGCAGAGGAACTAGAATCCTGGAACCTGCTCACTCGGAGCAACTACAACTTCCACTACATCAGCCTCAGATTGACTGTTCTATGGGGGCTGGGCCTTCTCATCCGCTATGGGCTTCTGCTGCCACTCAGGTATCTGCCATGACTGACTGTAACACTTCTTGTCTATCTTTCGTCTTGCCACAAATGGAAATGATCAGGTTCAACATTTGTGAGTTTACCTTTTGGATATTTTAAGATAAAATACAATGTAATCAATAGGGAAAACTGGCTCTTGCCCCCTGTCTGGAAGTATGACTTTATCACATACTAGAATCTGAAAACAACCAATATTCTGAAACAACAAAATATATCTAGAAGGAAAAAAAAACATTTTTATACAATAATGTAATAAGTACTCTTAATTATCCCACAGCAAAGGTTTTATAATTTTGTTTGCAGAGGAGACAGTCACTGTGTTATTACTGGCTGTACTCCAGCTGTCAGTGGGGAGTTGGATCAGGCCACTACAGAACACAGGCACCCCTCACATAATTTTGTTCACCTTTAATGGAATAAAGCACAAATTTCAGTTTCTACAAAAAACTACTCATCTTAATCATACAATTTAACACACACACACACACACACAGACACACACACACACACACACACACACACACACACACATACATAAAAACAATATGATCATAAATTACTTAGTAAACTAGACATAAGAGTATCGGCACTGAAATACTACGCCACACATGTAATGGTGATCATATTTAACATTCAAGCTATTGCCTGGGTTAACTACAGAGGGCTGTGTTCTTTTATAGGGTAACTCTTGCCTTCACTGGTGTGGGCCTCCTTGTGTTTCTCACCTCACTGATTGGACTATTACCAAATGGAAGGTAATAAGAAAAAAAAAATCACTTTTATACTATTATCTGCAATTAACTTTCAAAATAAACTTCTGTTTCTGCAGGATGAAAAACCTCTTGAGTGAGAAAGTGCATTTGATGTGCTATAGAATATGTGTCAGAGCATTGACTGCTATCATCACTTACCATGACAGGTGAGCAGGATCTTTTTGTTGACACAAAAGAGGTTTGAAATCCAAACTAACTAACTCCAAACTAACTAACTCTGTCGTTAAGAACTTAATAAGCACATTCTGAAATACATTTGATCTTTTATTATTATTGTTATTTTAAATGTTCTTAATTTAGTTTAAATGTGCACTGTAAACGAAATGCTGAGTTTGAATATAAATGAGCTCAGTACTTGCCATAAATATCTCAATGTGACACATTTTTAAGGCTGCGTTCACACTTGCACGCATACCACTGCATAATAGAGAGAAAACTGAAACTAAACTTGCCCTAGACTGGGAGTAAATCCAGACTTGATCAGGACCAAACCAAGTCTACATTCGGACTAAACTGGGCTCAAACCCGGTCTAAACCAGGACAAGTTGTGAAGGCACCTTTAGTCTCCTTAATGTTCTCTTAGATCAATAAAAGTTTAAAATTAAACTACTCTCCATAAAAGTTGTAATTTACAGCAGAATGTGTGTTGTGGCAAGGCTAGAAAAGTCAGACATTACATAACCGTGGATATGTTCTGAATGTTAGACAGTTGAACACTGGCTGCCTGAGGCGTCTCCAGACGTGTCACTTGTACTCAAAGGCTGACCATTATAAGCCAAAGTGAAACTGTAGTTGAGCTATTTAAATTAACTTATAATGAAACCTAAATGTTTTTTTTTCTAATTAGAGAAAAGGGTGCCATGTCATTTGTATTTTAAAACGAGATGGAAGTGGCCATTAGTGTATTATGTCTAGTAATAATGTAAGCTTTCCTTTAGCCCTCTTTATATCGTGTTGCATGTTCCTTGTATGCTGGTTCGCCTTACTCTAAAAATACACGTGACTGAGAACATGTTTAGCTCATCTTCTTTTAAGATTGTAATTTGATCTCTGGATTGGGGTAGGCCTCAGACCTTAACCATTGGTTGCTTTGTTTTATCTCAAGTAATAATTTGATGGTACACATATTTGGCACACTATAATTTATTTACATTTTTGCAATTATAATGCCAAGTTGCTTTTTATATAATACTTGTAGTGAGATATTATAGTTTGAGATTGCTTGACTAATGAGTTGATGTTTTTCTAGTGAGAACAAGCCCAAGAATGGAGGAATCTGCGTCGCCAACCATACCTCACCTATTGATGTTATCATCCTGGCTAGCGATGGCTGCTATGCAATGGTAAGAACAGTACTCATCTCACAATGGCTGCCAGTCTTTCACTATGTAATTTCAAAATGGGTGTTAATTACTATATCTGTATTTGTTTTGGATATCAGGTTGGGCAGATTCATGGTGGTTTGATGGGGGTCATTCAGAGATCTATGGTAAAGGCCTGCCCACACATTTGGTTTGAACGCTCAGAAGTCAAAGATAGACATCTAGTGGCCAAAAGGTGACACTGCAACCAGCAACCTAATCATTGTTTTTTTTATCCTGTGTTGTTTATGTTAACTAAAGCAAATGTATTCTTTCACAGGCTAAGTGACCATGTGGAAGACAAAACCAAACTCCCAATTCTTATTTTTCCGGAAGGTATATGACAAAGAAATGAACATGTTCTGTATCTTGTAGCTTTAGAAAGGCAAGATTTTTTTTTATCTTTATCTATCTTTTTTTTATCTTTATCTATCGACTTTTTTCAGGTACTTGCATCAATAACACATCTGTTATGATGTTTAAAAAGGGAAGCTTTGAGATTGGAGGAACTGTGTACCCAGTTGCTATTAAGGTAATTTACCATGTTTGTATTTTTTTACTATTACTATATATTATAATGTAAATATAATTGCAATAATAATTAAAGTGAGGTGTGAAATAGGCCATGCTATAGAAATAAATTAAAGAGATTAAATTGGAAGAGGATGACAACTGAGGGTCTAAATAAATTCAAACTTTAACAATTTTGATTGATAATAGTGGATTATCTCAAAAATAAACTTTCATATATATTCTTCTTGATAGTATGATCCACGATTTGGAGATGCTTTTTGGAACAGTAGCAAATTTGGAATGGTCAACTACCTGCTGCGCATGATGAGCAGCTGGGCCATAGTTTGTAGTGTGTGGTACCTTCCACCAATGTCACGCGAGGTGAGTTGGACCAGACCAGCCAGAAAAGTCATACAATAACATGGTTATAGAAATGCTTCAAAGGTTTACCTAAATGCATTTACAATACATTTGTCCCACAGGAAGGGGAAGATGCTGTCCAGTTTGCCAATCGTGTGAAGGCAGCCATTGCCAGGCAGGGTGGATTGGTTGACCTTCTGTGGTATGATGATCATTTTAAAGAGCCCTTATTTATTAACATGAAAAGAAGTCCTTTAGATTCCTTACTTTTAAAAACAAACTATGTAAAATTATAAGACACTAAAGGAGTGCTTGTGAAACAGTTGTGATTTGATTCTAGGGATGGGGGTCTGAAGCGAGCCAAGGTAAAAGATACCTTCAAAGAAGAGCAACAGAAGCTGTACAGCAAAATGCTGGTGGGCACCCAAGAGGACCGCAGTCGCTCGTGAGGGACCTGTCGAACTATGGACTTATTCCTGGGAACCATTGGCCAGTGAATGGTCAGCTCTGCTCCTGTCTGTTGACGCATGTGAACTGGAGAAGATCCTTTCAGATGTCAACAGAACTCCATTTGGCTTCCTCAGTCACTGCCGCTGTCTGGCACGTTTCAGTTTGCATTGCTCTTTGGGGTTGCACTGAGTCTGCTACATTTTGTTGGAAGAACAAATTGATGCACTCAGGCAGTGTTGTCTTCCTTTAGTAGAAAAAGCCAATTTTCCTATTTTTGTTTATTAGTTTGCGATTTTAGAAGTAACTATAATTTTTGTATCACAATATTTAAGTTGCATTTACTTAATCTTGGGGCAGTAGAGAGACCTCTTGAGAGGGGGAGTCCGTTACTTGAACTGACTCGAGTCCATTGGAAATGCCTTTCTTGGTTTAAGGCAGAATTACATTTCATTACATTTTTTTTGAGGAGAAAAATGTTATTCTTTGTTCAGGGAGACTGAAAGAGGGACGTTTTGTTACTTATTTGGTACGTTACATTGGGTCTTTTCCATTGAGTGTAATTTTACATTATGATATGGAATTTGAAACCCAAAGTTAAACTGCTCATTTTCAAAAATGGAATTTAAACATTATTTAATAACTTTATTTATTCAAATTTTATTATGGTCTTCAAGATCTTTTTTTTTTTCAAATACAATGCATTCACATAATTCCCATTTACCTAAAATGCTAAAACAGCAGGTATCAGAAATGACTGCACTGATCCTGTATTGTCCATTTCCTTTCAACTTTTCAACTAGTGTTTTGGTTTGTTTCTTTTAACCAGGAATGGTTTGAGTTGTAGCCAATCCTCAGCAAATGAATGTGAATTTGCAATTAAAAATGATAAAGGATTTCAAATACAAAAAGGGACACTGAATTAATTTGTGAACCCTTTTTCTGATCAATCAATGATCGCTCTTCTGTGGCTCTGAGGAGAGAGTGAAAGATTGCATATTTTTTAACTGGTATGTTCCAGCAGGTAGCCAGTCAAAGTGGCCATGAGTAAATAAATGTTCAATGTTTGCATGGGGCTTCTCTTGTCTTAATTCACTAACAGGGGTACTGTACTGAAAAAATACTATTGAAATTCCACTTTGCTTTATCATAAATGTGTTGATATTGTTGAGCCAGTATTGTTTTATAATTTATAGCTCAGTTGTGTAAGCCCCCTGCACCCAAAGAGGACTGTTAAAAAGGAAAAAAAGAAAAAAAGGCATTTCTGGCAAGCCTTTTGTTTGTAACTCGGGCCTCCTTTTATAAGCACTTTGCCTTTTAAGCACCTTGGTCCCTACACCAGTGATGGACAGCTTTTGTTTGTACTGGTGTGGAAATAGTTTAAAACAGGTTTATTGAGGATGGTGAACAAAACACACAGTTATAGAAGGAGGGGTTGGAGGAAACAGGACGACGTGCGCAAAAGGGTGGCTCTATAAACAATACCATGGTTGAGCAGCTCCCTGACTGCACTATGGTGAGCAGGAGTAGGGGCCCCAGCAGTCTCAGCCAAGAGGGGACTCCTTATGGGCCCAGGGCCATAAAAAGAGCAATTGGATCACAACTATAGAACTTTGTGTTAACCGTTGTGTCAACCATTCTGTTTAGTTTATATTTATTTAGTTATGCTAAACGACTCTTATAACAACACATGAAAAAAGATAAATTCAGAACAAGGATGGCTGGTAGAGGCTTGCACCCCAAAATTACACCCATAGCTTATTTGGGTTTAGGCTACGCTTAAAAACCTGTTAAACGGCGTTCTAGTCGTAGAGAGTGGCTTACTCGATAAGGCTGGTATTTCAAAACAAAAGGATTTTATTGAAAAAGGAGAGGTTAGTGTCGTCTAACTTCCTGTTTACGCACGAGAGTATTTCGTTGCAAGCAAAAGACAGTGGGCCGCATTGAACGCGTCTTGTAGCCTACTTAAACGTATTAAGTTGTTTTTAAGTTCAACTTTGAATGCAGTGAGTTGTGTGAAGTGTTACACATTGAGAGCTTAAACCAGGAAGACATTAAAGTGACAGCTCTTATGGGCGGAGCACAGACCTGTCAACATACCGCTGCGCCAGTGGCTTTGAACGAGGCTTGAGCGTCCCTTGAAAGCAGCGGATGCTCTGTCCAGTCTAAGTCCGCTAAGAAGATACTAGTCCAATTAGCCGAGTGGAGGCGGAAATCCACGCATACATGCCAAATTTAACGCTTTTTCGCCTAAACATGGATATGGACACTGCTGTTACGCGCGACTTGCTGCAAGTTAGACCTGACGTCCCAAGAAACGCTATTCTGAGATGCCGCGGTGTTTCTGAGCGCTTGTAAGTTGCGGTCGGGCTCTCACACAAGAGTAGCGTAAAGCCTCTATAAGCTCCTAGAAGAAGAGGACAACTAGGCCTTGAAGCGAAGTTTGATCTGACAGTATCTGTTGAGGACCATGGAAAGCTACACTGATGTGCTCCTTGTCACCGCCAACGTCGGCTCACTCTTTGATAACGTAAGTCCTACTACTGCGCTGCAACTTGACAAACAGCGTCGCCGTCTCGCTCTGGCGTAGGGTCATATGAGCAAATTAACGTTTCAAATGGTTATACAATGGGCTCCTCTGGGTTACCTTTACAGATTTACGTAGCTTTTCCTGTAGGCCTACGCGCGTTTTACGACTAGTTGCTAAGTTACAGTGGGGTAAATGTGCCTGCAAAAAAAGCCTGCCTACTGCCATATTTCATCTGTCACCTGTCAGTGCCGTGTGTGCGCGGGGCAGCACAAATCCAATGTGTTCAAACAGACACTATGATGCCGCAAGGTTATATCAAAGTTTGAATGTCACGTGACCACCATTCTCAGGCTTTACTAAAGTGCACTATGTAACTTTTCTGGTGGAGGGTCCATCTTCTACCTGCTTGTCTCCATGGAGAATAGTTATTGCTTTGCTTGGAATGTTCCTCCACAGAATTTCATTTGCTTCACAGTGTATATAATCTGTAGCTTGCCACCAAGGAGTTTCATAAGTTACTGTGGTACATTCTAGGCAAAGCAATATCATCACCATGGAGATGAGAGATGAGGAGCGAAAAGTTACATAATGCACCTTTTAAACAGGAGACAAAATACTGCCATGCAGGTAGTCATAAATATGTATGGGCTATTTTATGGCACTAATGGGTTAGCCCACAGTTGAATAGAACTCATCCCAGCAGGAAGAAACTATGGGCATTAAGTGGGGTGGGCTACTTTAGGTCCAAGGGCAACAGGCAGACGAATAATGGTCATATTTGAATTTATTTACTTGGACAGTGCAACAAAAAACATATACAAAGAAAATATGCCATGTGCCAGTTTTTTTGCAAAAATGCTAGTTTCCACCTGCAGCCTCTAGACAGGTTGATGTCACAAATGATCACATACTATTAGGCCTGTTGATTTTTGTACATAGAATATTTAACCCAACTTTCAACTGCCACAGGTTAAAGTTTCTAATCAGTGTAAGTGTGAACTATCAGTTACTCAGTTACTATGCATAATATATGGTGTCCATCTTTGTCTTGACTTATCATGGTGTCCCTGAGAAGTCTCACAGCTCTAGTCTTACTACCCTAATTTCAGTGTAAGACTGTGTTTTTAGTTGCTAAGGAATTAACAAAAATATGACGCATTCCATTTTGCAACAGAACTGCATTTAACTGGTAGTGTGCTAACAGTTACATATGCAATACAAATACAATAGATCAAAAATATCATACCTATTTAACAAATACAAATGGCACAAACTTCTGTGAGTATGAGGGATCCAACATGTATCCTCTGGCAAAGAATAATACACACAATAAAAGTAATTTAGTAACAAAGAAAAAGTTATTAAAGACTTTGATACATTTAATTAGGAAAATGGCTGAGTTAAGAGTATGATTTTCATTACAGTTGACTTATTTAAATGTTGATTGATGAAGACATTAGAGGATCATTTACAAAAGGAATAGACTATTTACAAAACCTTGATTAGCAAAAAAATATGCTTTTGTCTGGACCCAAAATGTGTACAGTTCCACAGCTCTGAGGGCACATTGCTTGTCAACACAAAAACAAACTCTCACAGCATCACAGGTACACAAATCAAATAATAACAACAAAATAACTTATTTGGTGGAATTAGATAATATATAATGATTGAAAAGGAATGAATTTCTATTAAACTTCTATTACACATGGCAAAATGTTTCATACAACTGGAGATGTTGCCTCGGGGATGACGGTTTATTGAGTCATGGAAATTTGGCTGAGTTTCAGCTCCATTTTTGACTTGGTCCCTTTGTGGCTGAAATGTAAGCAGATTAATATCTCTGGCCTGTGGACCTGGGCCTGTACTGACTCACACTATTTCTGTAAATAAACAGTCTTCAACATTTGCCCTGCCCCTGAAATGAGAGAGGACCTCAAGTACATCACAGGATAAGTCTATGGGAGCCATCTGACATGTTGCCATCCAGTAACTCTTTGAGGGTGCGCTCGCACTAGTCCAGTCGAACCGAGCCCAAGCACGGAAAGCCCCTAAAGCGCGGTACGATTGTCCAGTGAGAGCAAACGAACCGTGCCAGGTTGGAGGAGGAGGGCCATTAAAACACGGCACACGGTTTCTCATGTAGGCGCACACGCACGACTTTAGTACACGAGCCCTGTCAGGTGCGCTGATGTTACTCATACGAGGAAAACAGTGAATAAACTCTGCTCCAAAACACATTGAATCTACGCTTACCTTTAATAAGGACTGGCGACAGAGACAAAAGTTTTGGAGCTTCTCGCCTCCGGTTGTCCTCACTCCTCCACACTGTGATTATAAACTCACAGAGGAGTGCATCACAACAGGACTCAGATCTGCCTCAATATTTAATAGATATGTCATGACGCTGGTCGTATTTTCTACGCGACATGTAAACAAACAGCGCTGCGTGATGATGTCACCGGGGCGTGGCTCGGTTCGGTTGTGCAGGTGTGAGTGCGGGGTCATGGAGTGCGGGGCCATAGGACGCTACACAATCACGCTTGAGCACGGCACGGTTCAAAGGTCAAGTGTGAGTGCGGCCTGAATCATCAGAGCAATAGACAGGAGTTATGAAAATGGACTTTATATAAAAATGTATTTTAACTTGCAACCTTCTTTAATCTGTTACACAGCAGTTTATGTTATAATATGTATGTTGGTTTAAGTTATTAGTCTAGGCCACCTTATAAGAGAAAATCCTTCAAAATTGTAATAATTAGTAGTAGCCTTTGATTAGTGTTTGTGTCTCAAAGCAGTCAGTGTCTTATTCACACATGCAAATACAATGCAAACTTTTTTTTGCATTGGGCTGCATTGTGGTTCCTGTAGTATAAACTATTGTGTTTTACAAGAATTGTGATCTATATTGTATAAAGCACTTGGCACTGAAAAGAATTTAAGGCCAATATCTACTTTTACAAGTGACTGCACTCTGCTGCTGCACAAATACATATGAAACATTCATGGTAATTTTTGATGTGGACATTTTGACAGATGATTGACCGTTGTCTGGACATCTGCACGTCAGATACTGGCTTACAGTAAGCAGCCAAGTGTGTAAAATGAACCTTGAAATATAATCCAGGCCAAAAGAAAAAAATTGTAAAGGTATTATATTAGCTATTATTCTTTTCTGTGTGTGTCAAAAATCTAATCTTACCAGAGCAGAACAGTAACAAAATAATTACAAGCACAAAAAAAAAAAAAAAAAAAAAAATCAACATGTTTTAAATGTACAGTTTTTTGTTCTTAATATATTTATTATTATATTTTTTTAGGTGGGTGATATTCAAAGTCAATGGTTAAAGGAGCTGTACAAGGTAAATATTTGTTTTGTTAATTATGGGACATTTCCATATTTCTTGTGTTGCAGTTTTTTTTTTTCTTTTGTAGACAATCCACAACTACAGGCCAAGGTTTGTCGCGTTACACTTTCAAGAGGTCGGAGGAAAAGACTACATGGCCAACATGGGCTATGCTGAGAACTTCTTCAGGTAAGACATAGTCTGTTTATTTATTGTCCTAACACAAGCCTGAGTACCTTTGGTGACAACGAGAGCAAATGTGTGCAACAATGCAAACGATCTGCTGTGATGCTGGTTGGAAAGAAGCTATGTGCCATGTTGTCACCTGGTTATTGATACTTAGCAGCTGATGTCATCAACATTCCTTGGGGGTGTGATGCTAACTAAACTAAACTAACACTAAACTAACTGAACACTAAATAATACATTTTATGACTTATGTTTCATTGATCATACAAATATATATTTATCTGATCCTGTGAGCCATGTAAATTGGGATGTACCACATGCCACAAACCACTAGATGGAAACGCTGACTCAGTTCAGCTTTGACTCACCTGAAGTTTTGCTTTTACCTTAATTTAATGTCAACTTTGTCTTCTCTAGAAAAATCAACATCATTTCTAAACCAGAATATCCTGACCTAATATGCGACTAAATACTTCCTCTGTAATGCAGACATATTGAACAGTGCTCAAATGTTGTATACCTTCTCCTATCTTTTGCATTTATTTATCTTAGCGTGTTTTAACGTGTAATGTTGTTACAGAAGCATAGAGACAAGTGAAGAAATGCGTGATTTTGATCGGGTCTGTGTCTACGTAGACAACCGCTTTCAAGTTGAGGACAGCTTCACGGTGAGAACTACATTCTGAAATAGCACGTGCCATTTGTGATGCTTCCACTAGAGCGCGCCCTTCTCTACGTAACAGTTCTTGCCTCTCAGGTGCTCTTGTTCTCCACATCTCTAATATACTGTACAAATCAGTCATTTTAAATTGGTTCCAATATATTAATCTAAAGGCCATTTTAATGTGCATGTTATGTTTTTTCCAAATTGAAAGGTAAAGACATTTGTAGAGTAGCTGGAGCCCACCACAGATACAGCCATATAGTACGTCTTCATCATTAGTACTGGTAGATTTTATTAGTAGTTGGAAAGTTATGTCAGATTTGTAGATTGTGTGTAAGCCCTGCAGCAGTTGTGGGCCCCTCTTCACATGGTCTGGAGGACCAAATACCAAGGAGGATTGGTCTACTGTGTAAAGTATGGTTGAAAGTAAACAAACCTAGACAGAAAAGCTAACCACTCTGCACTTTTGAGTTACAAGAAAAACAAAACGTGCCACCTGTCTATTTATAAATCATTCCTAGTTCCTTATCAGTTAGTTTGTCTTCCAAAAACTACAAAGAAATCTATTCTCACTGTGCCTTGACAGGTTGTAGGTGGAGTGTTGTTAAAACTGTAACCTTAAATACACATGGATCACTAAGATTTAGTATGAAACTATGTTGCGGTGACAGTGTTTTGGCTTGGACAGAGGTGTTGTTTTCAAAAACAGGTTTATTAAGTCATACGTTTCGCTGATAACATTTTTTATCTTCATCTTTTGTTAAATTCAAGCTCCACTGGATTTTACAGGTGCAAGGACAATGCTTGGGTCATTGGTTCATAATGTCATCTGCTGCTATGAAATTCAGCTCTTTATTTGACCTCTTCAATTACGTCTGGGTGACTCAAGCTATAGCTGTAATTGTCTGTACAGCAGCCCTAATGCTGTATATGAGCGAAGTACTATTAACCCTTACTCCTCCCAGGTGATACTTTTACACTGGATATCTGACAGTAGGGGTCAATTTGCGCACCAGAGGAAGGTAAGAGCCAAAAGTCAATGGCCAGGTGTACAGAGACAGGCCAAAGTCAATGCATTAAACTCTAGATTAAAACTATTGATCCTGGCCTATTTGTGCACAATAAATAAGCCGTGAGGGCTTCGACGGACAGCTGGGAGTTAAGTTTCCCTGCTCTCAAGTCTTCTGCACCCTGCTCCAGTGGTCGCCCTGAGAGGTTTGCAGTGAGCAGAAGCCCCCACCAGCCCCACAATGTCTCATTCTCATTTGGTCTGTGCCACCCGCATTGATTTTCAATTTGTTTCCTGTTGGCGGTGGATCATCAGTTATAAGGGCCAAGAGTCGGTTTGGGGAGTTCTCCTTTCACATTCGCTCGCAGAGGCAGAGGGGGCAGACTTGCGTATACATTCCCAGTACAAATGGTGTTTTGATAAAAAATCACTTGTAAGTCAATATTTTTTTATTAAACTGTGCACAAACCTGATTGATGAAGACCGTTGTTTGGCTGAGTATGTGAAGGGGAATGTGTTTGGACTGTTCGCATGTGCACTTTCTCTGTTTGTAAAAAGACCAATATGTCCCAATAAACTTATCTAACCTATCTACTACCATAGTATGAGTCACTTAACATCCAACCATGTGTGGGTTACACTACAGTGTGTTAAGCATGAGCCGTATTTCCTTGAACAAAGAACCAAATTTGAACTTTGGAATTTTTTTAGCATCTATACATTTATTAAACGCTCAACATGGGGTGACGGTTGTGGTGTAATGGTTCCCAGCCTTTTCTGTTTTGTCTGCCCCCTAAGCGTTGTGTCACATTCTGAGTACACCCTGTTAATGGTGCTGGAGTTTTAGATGTAATTATACATCTGTTTACTAATGCCAAATATATTAACTATTATATTTTCTTGTTTCCATAAAATGTATGCCAAATATGTCATACAAAAACATTCTTAAAGATTTAAGATTTACTACACATAATATTTTACATTGAAATACCATTGAATTCCATCTTTCTTTCAAATCTGAAATCATTCCAAGTACCCCGTGGCAAGCGCTCACTTACCCACGGAGATCACCGTACTCCTGGTTGAGAAACACTGGTGTAGTGGGTTATGTTTTGGCCCAAAAATGTGAGAGGCACTGGTTCCAACCTCACCTAAAACAGATTGAAATGTTAGCTCTTTTGCACAGCACACACATATAATAACTTTGTAATGAGCTTGATTACCCTGTGACTATTTGTAACTGTACAATTACGATTTTTTAGTTATTGCTTCCTATCAGATTAAAATGCCTTTCTTGGTGCACATATCAGTCTGAACATTTTGGTCACTAATTACCGTTCACTGGAGCTGATCAAAGAGACACTTCAGTTTTATTAAATAAGGATTATTTTGACAGCACAGATAGATGTTGCCTTCAGGGACAGATCTCTCATGTTTGTGTGGGACGGTCACGCCCTTCGCCCCTCTCTGCACCCCCTGATTTTTCTTGTGCCCCCGCTCGCTCAGGCAGCATTGGCAGACAGCAGGCCCACTGCTTAATACCTTTTAAATTGTTTTAATTTTCTGTTTTTATTGATCTCAAGGGGAATGATTAATCAGATCAGTGGAGCAGGCAGTTAGTACATTAAAAATTGTCAGGCCATGTCAGGGATGATTTGGTGCTGAAGTGTGTGGAGAGAGTGTGTGTTATGTGCTCAGTGTGAGCAGACTTTTAGTATTTGCTATTGTACAGGTTTACAGTATCATTTGAAAAAATATAATTCCTTCAATTGAGTCAGTATCTTAATTTCAGCATTTACAGTTTTATTAGTGATTTTGTAATTGTGAAATGCTTTATTGCATTTTTTTTTTGTATTTTCTGTTTTTTTGGTTGCAGGCTTTGGGCAGCATGTATTTCATCCACAAGACACTGAAAAACATCTTGCAATATGATTTTAATGGTAAGAATTATCCCATAAAATGTCAACACAATGACAGTGTTTGTGATGTGATGTCTGAACCTAAACATATCCTGAACAATTCTTTATTTTATTATTTTTTATCTTTAAACATTGCTGCATATTTCCCTTGATCAAAATGTGACCTTAATAGTATTTAAGTATAAGCACTGGTTGCCTAAATTGAAAGTGAACGGTTTAGAGTTTAAACCTTAGACTTCTCTGCTGCATAAGTCCAATCACGTTATCCATGAAAAAGCTGCTCACAAACACTTATGGAAGAACCATAAAGAAGTGGAGCTGCCAGTGTCTGTGCCGCTGTCTGCCTCGGCACGCCTAATGTCTCTGTTATAGATCCTCTCATCGCGTATGCCGCTCTGATGAGGTTAACACCAGTTTATTGATTGCTGTTTGCATGTTTTCTCACTCTTTTACATGTCACCGCTCTCACCTCCCATTTCCCTCTTCTGCCTCTCACAGTGAAGGATTTTAGACCTGTCTCGGGGCAGAACAAGTACATGGACGTTCTGGATGGCGTCGCCACAGTGGAGAAAGAAAAATTCCCAAAGAATTTCTGGCCTGACGTAAGTATATACAGATGATGGTGAGTTTGTGCATGCATTGATTTGTTTGCCGGTAGTGTGTACGTCGGTAATGGGAGGGGTACTCTGGGACCACGGGGAGATGTGGGGACAAATGAGTCTTCTGGGGCAGAGTGTTGTCTGCCGCCTCTGACAGGGAGATGAGACAAATTATGTGAAAGAATCAATAATTATCAGTTTGGCCTCTGAAAGCTCACTGCTGTTTAGTGACTCGCACTCATCCGTCTGTGTTGCAGTTTAAATGGTCCAGAAAAGGCTTCATGAGGACACGTTGGATTATACACAACCAGTACGTACCATACACACACACACGCACACATTCCGAAACTCATTTAATAGTTTGGGGATTTTAGAAGCACTTGATACATTTGATAAATAATAATCTTTGACAGAAGTTATTAATGGTTGAGATGAAAAAACAGGATTAAGTGGTGCACTCAGTGTCATTCATGTGGATAAATCATATGGCATAAGTGGACAAAAGCACACTATGTTGGAGGAAAAGTAAATTGTTTCTGGAATATATTTTATGTTTTTTTTTTCTAGAATTATTATGCTATAACGTTGTAATTTTGGTTTTCACAGTCTAGAGGATAACACCTACCTTATTTACCAAGATGTATAACCTAAGATTGTTTTCTTTACCTTCTGGGGCCTTAACTATAGAGACCCCTGTGGTCTGCTGTAAATCAGCATATCAGTCTACAGAATAGTTAGTTTCACATTAACTGTTTTCCAGTGACAGCCTAAAAAACGACCCAAAGTGTCAGAGCGAAGTAGTGACAGAAGACTAATGTCTGTTTGAGAAAATGCACAAAGCCTCTGTATCACAGACTCTTATCACATGATTTCCTGTTTTATCTTGCCACCTGCCACTATTGTTTGTGCATGTACAGACAGAGACAGCAGCAAACTGTATAGTATAGTAAACATCTACTGTAACACACATGAATGAATAACTGTGTATTTGTAACAGGGGCTTGGACCTGGTGAACATCCACCTCTTCCATGATGCCTCTAACCTGATTGCCTGCACCTCAAGTCCCTCTATTTACTCTGCAAACCGCAAAAACGCCCTGCGATATGTCATTAACAGGTGAGATATGAAAATACATGGGACAATGTTATGTATGAAGAACTTAGACATGAGACTGTTGCCCAAGTATTTAGTATGTGTGCATGTAATTGAAATGAGTTTCTGTAGTCACAGGTCATCATGCTCCTTGTGTTTGAACCGAAGAACAGAATGATTGTTTGTTTGTCTTTCAGGATATCAGACAATCAGCACACTCCTATGCCATTTTTCCTCTTTGGAGATTTTAATTTCCGTCTCGATGCACTCAGTCTTGTTCAGGTCTGATTAGAGTTTTAGCTCAATATCTCTTCATAAAATTCACACTCATTTTAAGTAGTCATTTCAAGTAAATCTGTTTTATTCTGGGCACAGCATCTGTCCACATCGGCCGAGGTACAAACTGTAAAGAAGGACAGCAGTAATGAAGTCCAGAAGATAATTTGTGAGGAAAAAGATAATGACCACAAGGTAACTTATTTTATTATATTATGTTTAATTAATTAAACTAGTAATTAGTTTAAGTGATTGGTTTAGTTTCATGCATTAACCAGTGACCATTTGACCTACAGGTATTGCTTCACATTGAGGAGAAGTTGTTTACCTATCTACATCAGGCAGTTTTCAGAGAAGACAATGGCAGAGCGGTAAGACTTGCTGTTCTCTAAACTGGATAAAATGTTCGCCCAGTGCACGTGAAAGAATTTTGATGTGATTGATTTGATGATTAGATAACTACTACATCCATTTGCATAAAATGGGTATGAATCACACAAAGGATAAACAATAGATAGTAAACTGAATCTCACCTCTCGCTTACATCTGTAATAACCCTAGTAACCCTTGCATTTTTCATTTATAGCTTTTAAAATACGACAAGGAGGTTTCAGCGTTTCATGATGTTATAAGGGAAGAAGATATCAAGTTTCCACCAAGGTAAAATACATTTCATTTATACAGCTAAACGTGGCATGAGTACACATGGAGGGAAATTACTTATGAATTCACTGTAGGACAATCATGCAGTTAAACCAATAATGTCATAAATAATTTCTCATTTATTCTAATAAAGAGTTTTTCCTCTGTCTCTCAGCTATCCCTACAGTGAAGACTACACTAAACCAACCCAGTACATGAACACCCGCTGTCCCGCCTGGTGCGACCGCATTCTCATGTCCCACAGTGTCCAGGACCTCCTCCTATACTCAGTCAGTCCAACGCACAGTACCTTTTGCCCTCCTTATACAGTATTTTCTCTATTACAGCACATACTTACATCTTCTAATATTATTTTAGAACGAGGACAGTGAGCACAGCTTGGTCTACAACACAGTGGGTCCCAACGTGTGCATGGGAGACCATAAGGTATAAATAATGTACTCATTTATTATTGATTAATGCCAGTGTAATTAAAATATGTTAAGTGTTACTCAAATCTTAAAAATCTTTTGCACAAACCAAAAAACTATCCAGCACAATTGTATAATTTCTTTCTTTTTTGTAGCCTGTTTTCTTGTTCTTTGCACTGAAGACAAACAACTATTGACCCTGCTCCATCTCATGGTAATAACACTATTAGTACACTTAACACAAAGCATAGCCACTGTCTTTAAGTCTGTTTTAGCTCGATGCTTAGTTCGATGTATGGAGTGATAACGCCCTATTTGTCCTATCCGTCCCTGGAGAGCCATAACGGGCGCGGGCCCAGTGGAGTTTGGATATGAACTAAGATGAAGTGTTGGCCCGACACGAGCGCTCCTGTGTGTCTGTTGTCACTAAAGCAAAAGCTATCAGCACCTTCCCCTGATCTATGTTCGTTGAATCCAGTCCACTGACACCGCTGCCATGCTAACTGCATCTCTGAGTGTCTTTTCAATAATTACCACCCCGATGGCCGGCCCGAGACACATATATTCTGCTGGACGGGGTATTGGCACTTTTACGGTCATGATTTTGTTTTCTCTGCCATTTAAATTTATTTTCTACCAAATCTATAGCTTTTTAACAAGCACACCACTTGAGAAGCTTGCAGAATGATTAGAGGCACGAAAACAATGGAGAGGCATACTGGGGCTTTAAATTATTTGTGTGACAGATTGAGCAGTGTTAGCCTATGCCTCAGTGACTTTAGTTTTAAGGCTACAAACAAGGCAGCTCTGCAGGCCCCCAAATATACCGTATAACGTATTTTTACTCTATTTTTATTAGGTGTTTCAAATGATAATCTCCCGAGTAAGGATTATTTTTTATAGATAAATTAAAAATGGCACTTTAATATTTGAAATGTATAATGTTTTGTGTAATGTTTTGTTAAATAAATACTTAGCCACGTTTGAAACAATGTTTATACATCTAAAGACATGTGCAGCATTCGTAGAACTGCCTTTTTTTTACTGAAAAAGCAAAAAAGCTTTTTTTCTTTCAGTTTCCGCCATAGCCCCATAATCTCTATTTGTACTTTTCCCACAAGATAACAGGGTAGTGGAGTTCCCCTTCTTTTGAGTGCGATAGTCAAACTGAGCCACTGTTTATAATGTAACATAACATTTTTTTTTTTTTTTTGCATCATGTTTTTTTATTTACATGTGTTCATTGTTTGTGTTCTTCTAAATGTTGGACAGGATACACGAGATGCTGTTTAAGAATGGGTTCCAGCCATAAGCGGCAGGAAGACGCCACACCAAGACCTCTCTTATACTTTATAAGAACAAAACATCATATTTTCTTTTAAATATCTATACAATCTTTTACTCAGTGAACCAAGAATGAAGGACTTGAGTTGGAAAAACAGATGGGCTTTCATGTGTACTAAAATGATCCTTTCCAATTTATGTTTTATGTTTTGTATTTTGTGTGTTAATGTTTAACCAGAAGGATTGCAGTGACACATTCAGTTATTACCATGTTTATTTTTTTGACTCTTTTGATTTTAGGTATTTATTTTGTTGTAAGTAAACAGGTATGAAGAACACCCACATTGGTACAGGCAGTGGTAGATGTTATCAATAGGAAATATTTTGAATGCAGCTATAGCAGCCTGTAGATGTCGGCTGTAAACAAGTGGGAGGACTTCACAACTGACGTCTGGGCACATGTTTGTAAAACTGATGACACACACAATGCATTTTATCTATGTACACAATGCTAACAATGAAACTACAAGTAACTGTAAAACTGTGTAATAAAACTGACCCTTAGTTCAGCACTTGATCTGATTCCTTACATTTTTGTATTGTTTTTCATCTTTTCACATTTTACAAAACCATTTGTTCAGTGCTGTAATAACAATGCATGACTAGCAGTGACTAAAGTAAGATGTATTATTTATGTGTGTTTGTATTATATTCTGTTTATTAGTTAAATTAAAATGAAAGTGCTTTATTCTGTAGAGAGTGATGACACATTTTCATTGCCAAAATACATTCTCTATAGCCCTTGTCTGTACGATGCTGCTCCCAAAAACGTAAATGCATCATCGTGTATTGTATTTAGGTTAATGATGTGCTCGTAGCTGGAATGCTGTACGCAACATTTGTTCTGTCATTGGTGGTTTAATTGCAGTCTTTGACGCTTGCCTCATAGTCTTGCTCAGTTGGACGGCACAACACAGACAGAGCATTTTTCATCATGAATAGAATGCATATAAAAAAGTCAAAAATTACAAGGAAAAAGTAAAACATTGTAAGATGATAATAGCTTGTGTATGTAGTATAATTAGGTCAGTATTCCATTTCCTTTTGCAGGCACACTACAATGTAAAAATCTAACTTTTGTAAATATTAAATATTCACTCTTCTTCTATGTTATTATTGTGTTCATCTCTGTCCATTCTTAATGCATTAGTTGATAAACCTGTTTGTGTCCTGATGAGACAGCCCCGCCTCGAATACCAATGTAGGAAAGGAGTGTAGTAGACAGGCCAGGCCAGTGAGCTGGATGCAGTACAAATGTGCATTAAGGAGTATGCCACTTATTTTGACATACTTTTGGCCTGGAAATGCCCACCTATCTGATGCAGGTATAATGCACCATTAAAAGTATGCAAAATAAACTATGCAAGGAGATGCCAATACATGAAAAATATTGTACAAGAATCACATTTTTTTTACAAATATTAAACAAAAGCTTATTTGTAAAATCATATAAAGTTATTACCTCATCATTAATTACGTGTATTTCCTGTGAACAAAATATGCACCAATATTTGTAAGTATACAAACTATAACTAGGCTCTTTATTTTCCTGAACCATATGGAGCGGTCTTGGTGGTGAAAGCTCGTCTGTTGATATTGATTTTATGTTAAATGGCTTCTCGGGGTCATTGTCTTCAATTAGGACACACACCCAAATAAATCATTGCCGATTTTACCTCTTCAGTTTTTACTTACAGTTTCATTTTTACCACTTAGATGATGATTGTGTAGTTTAATTATTAACCATTTACAAATTAATTACCTGGCTTTTTGTAAAAGCTCTGAATTTCCTGTAAATAGAAAAACTTGGCACTGGGGTTGTTTATTTAAATAATAACGCCTTGTATTTTTGCTCATTTGGTCTTACACATCTGTACTGTATCTCAGCTACTCCCACATTTTTGTACATGAAAACTGAAGAAATATACACTCATTTGTCAATATTTTATTGCTGTTTTTTATTAATATAGACTTGATCTAGTGCCATAGATAAAAATGTTTGATAATGCAAACATAATATTATTTAACTTTTTATTAAAGTTATCTTTTAAGAAAGTATACTAGGTCTAAGAAATGTCTTCTTATGCTATTTATTTGTAAAGGGACAGCACATATTCATGATTAAATAAAATATAAATATGTAAAGATTATAGCCAACGTGGCTCATTTCTATCTTCAGTTCCTCGACAGGCTGGTGTCAAACAGGCAAAAAATATCGTCATGGCCAAAATAATAAGTTCCAGTTACCAAATAGGGGTCTAACATTTTTTGGGCTTTTTAATAAAATGTCAAATGAAACTAGACAAACTAAACCAGAAAAATTGTGACATCTTAAAATACCAGTTATATGTAGCTCATCTGTCTTTTCATTGACCGTCTGGACTTAGAATGAGAAGAGAAATTATACTGCTTATAATAGACTAATTATTTAAATGTTTGTTTGAAAAAATGTAAAAATGCATGGAGCAAATTCACATTATCTTTATGTTAGACAGTCATTTTGCTGCGTTACTTGATATGTAAGAGATTAAGAAATAAATCGCTCATTCACATCTCATCACATCACTATATGTTGTTATTTTGTTTTTTAATCATATAAAATGTAACTTCTTTTTTCCCATTGCCATTCATTTCATGTGGTCATGTCACCCCTTTACATGTTTTTAAAGCACTTAAGTATAATGCTACATCACATCAATGATTTTTTTAAATGAATGAAACTGTTTATAATTACTTTTTTTTTTATTTTCAATTGCTTCATGCATATTTCTTTTTTTCCAATATTATTCTTTTTATAGAAAACATTCATGTACAACTCTTTTATACAGCATAGGCTACAGTAGTAATATTCTCTCCAGTGTTTGCTACATGGGACAGGCTTTATACAATAGAGATTGACACATCAATAAATGAGAGTATTGAAATGATTATGGAGTTAACTGAATTTTATGACAAACGGGATTCAGTTTACTGATAAATTGTAATTGTCAAATGAAATAAATACTTGTATTATTCACCTCAGTGCAGAAAATAAACTGTGTATTATTTTAAACTGAACTTTAAAACTTTAAAATATTCATTTAATGATGTGTGCAAATGTGTTTTGTATCTAGGGCTTGGACACCGACACGGTATTTTAATAAGTTAAATATATTACAGCTCTATGGTCAGATTGCAGCATGCACGTCTGTGGAGCGGCCGTGTTTGTACAGGATAAGTGTACAGTGGATCAGACATGGTGTGGTCCGAGGCGCAGCACAGAGAATGCTCTCCGGTGTTTCCGTAGTAACAGGCGTATTTTGTCATCATCAGAGTCTGGGTCTAAGGGTTTGTTGTACTCCTCGTCTTCCACCTCGTTCTCTGAGCCCTCTCCGCTCTGCCCTGTGTGGGACACTTGCGTGGAGCTGGGCTCTGACGCACTTTTCTTCCTCCACTTGGTGCGTCGATTCTGAAACCACACCTAAAACACAGATGCGTACATAAAGTATGTGAGCAGTAACACACAGTGTACTACATGAACTCGACCTGATTTTACCTTCACTTGTGATTCTGTCATTCCCAGAGAGTAGGCCAGCCGGGCACGCTCAGGGCCAGCCAGGTACTTGGTCTGTTCAAAAGTCTTCTCCAGAGCAAAGATCTGGTGCCCACTGAACGTCGGCCTAGTGTGCTTTTTTCTGCTGGGCATCTCTCCAAGAGGGCCACTGTCTAGAAAAGAAAACAAATGTTTACAATTTTGAACAAATTCAAAATTATGTAGACGTGCCTCTGCCATTAGACACTGTACATAAGTATATAATTTTAGGACAGTGCATGTTAATGGACTTAAATTCAATTTAGTTTTGTAAATATAACTTATATTTAGTACTTGACCCAGTCACACTAATAACATTTTGTGTATGTAACCGTAACCGAGAGTAGGTAGACTGTAGTTAACATACACCTGCAGTGTAACAGTAGAGCAACACTTCTCCTATATTCACACATGTGTTAAAATGGGCCTGTGCCCTGTGTGACTGAGACACACTCACTGTTGGAGCACTGCTGTCGCCCCGTCCTCCACTCGCAGCTGCTGTCGGCCCAGCAGCCCACACCGCGCCCCTTCATGGCGCACTCTGAGGCCGGCTTGTTAAAGCTGTTCAGCGAGGAGTTGTAGTCTCGGTTGTAGTACACAGGCGTGTTGGAGATAGAGGGACCAAAGCTGCCCATGGGAGAATATCCGGACAGCAGGGTGCCTGTGCCCGTGGAGCCCACGCCCATCATAGAGCGGCTCAGGATGTCGCTGATGCCGTGGGGCGTCCCGGCTGGCAGCTGGCTGTTCAGACTCGGGTTGATCTTGTAAAAAGAGTTGGGTACTGAATACTGGCACACAGGAGCCTTCAGGTCAGAAGAAAACTGGTTGAGGCTGTTGTTGAAGAGGAAGGAACCCTGGATGTTTGGATCCATGGGAACTGCTCTACTCCAAGTCTTAGTGCAACAGAAACGCAGTCTGGTCCAGACAGAGGCCCAAACAGTGTCCTCAGTGGTGTCTGCAGTCACATTCGCTTCAACAGATCAACGTCAAAGCTCAAGCTCCTCAGTTTCTGATAAAACCTCTGCAACCTTAAATTTAAATAAACTAAACAAATCAAGTCAAAGCGCAGACAAACTCTCAGTGTGGTCCTTCAGTGCAGCCCCCTGACCCCATGCCGTACGCCCCCTGGTTTGCAGTGTTCTCCTCACACAGATATCATAAATACACTGGATGTGGATTTGGACTGGAACCTTGATAAAGACAAGCTACATTTGAATGCAGCGTGGGATTGGCCTGGGTCTGGGGGGTTCGATGCATTTCTATTGGTCGTCGAGCGAAGTCAAGCCTTGTATTGGATGAGAGCAGATTAATAGTTTTTTGAACAGGTGGAGTGGGAACAAGTTGATGCTTTGATTGCCTGCCATATCTGACCCAGCAGTGGAGCACAAACAGCTGAGCACCGAGCAATACAATTTAGTGCTATGAATTATTTTCTACACAAATAATAACCTTTCATTTTCATTCATTTCCAATTTAGTATGTATGTATTTTTTTAAACGTTCACTTGCTTCCACCAAAAGGGGCGGTTATTTGCTCTATTCCTTGTTATACTGGAAGGTATTCTTGAAGACTGGCTCATACTGATGAATATCAACGAGGGGAACAATGCCCCTTCACCTTATCACTTGTCTGTACTCTATGATTCTAGTTCTACTAATTGTAAAAATATTGCATTTATAAATATAAGGTTGTGATATAGGGTGGGTAATATTGACAAAAGGAATATTTCGAGATTTCTTTGGATTATCTAACAATATTCAGGCCATATTTTATCAATGCATCAGGCTAAAATGTGCCTGTAAATGTCTTTGTTAAGGTTCAAGTATTAAACAAAGACTTTTTGAAGGCAGTATAATAGTTTATAGATGATGTACTCAATATTCTAATTTTGAATGTCTCAAAAACAAAAACTGCAATATTATCCATGTTTCAATATAGTATCTCCCACTTCTATACTTACATTCTTAATGTGTTCATAAAGAGAGCTGATAGCCTAATTGCTGCATTGTTCTAATTGATACCTTGCTCAGCCTTACCTTATTTTTTATCAACTCTTCCCACTGTATTTTGGTTAAATTAAAGCTATCTGTAGTTGCTCTTCTGGCCCTTTCAATATATTTCAATTATTGAAACCATCAGATTTCAATATAAACCATCAGATTTGCATTAGTCACATAGACAGAGGGGTCCCAGTAAGTTTCCAACACTGATGATCTCACCCTGAACTTCCCCAACTTCGTGACTTCCTGTCTCCATCACATAACTCTGGAGAAACGTAAGGGAGGAGAGGATAGTCACGTGATGAAGTGACGTATTATTGAATTGCCGTTTCATTTTAAACAAAGTTCCTAGAATTTTCTTGGAAATTTCCATTGTGTATTATTAGTTGTTCAACAGGTCTAAAGTGTGTTTATGAGGGCGTTAATGGTAATGGCCATTAATGGTAGTTGTGGTTAACATTGCAATACCAAGTAATGGCAGCATCAGGAAAAAGAAACATGAGAAACTAGAGAAATACCAGGAGCTCAGATGAGAGCCGGAGGAAGTCTGGAGGGCAGCAGATCCCTTGACTGGGATCCAGAATATACACTTCTTCAATACTTTACGAAGATGTGAGTCTGGTCACCGGTGAATCTCTTTTCAGATGGGCGTGATTGACAGGTGGATTAGCCAACGTGGTCCGTCGGTATCAGAAAAAATAAAGGGAAAAAAATCACATAGGGCTCTATTAATCTGAGGATTTTATTTGTAAATCATAGATGACCAATAAGCTCCTTCGTTTCGCATGTGTCACTGAAAAACATCTGATTGCACAATCACGTTTGACCGGGTTTGAGACGCAACGGAGGGCGCGGGGACTAGACTGACACCAATCTGTATAAAAAATACAGTGAGATATTATTCTGGATTTGCCAGACAAGCAGATCACAGAAAAAATATCCAAAAGTGCAGTTTTAGAAACAGCAGATACTACGTTGAGGACTGGAGCTTATATATATTTAATTTTCATTTTATTTATTATTATTATATTTATTTTTACCGTGCAAACCGTTTACAATGACATCCATAACATGTAAACAAGTAGGGAAAATACGAGCATGTGACATGTCAGTTATTACACATTTGGAAACTGAAAGCACTAAATGTAGGGTTTTTTTACAGTAACCTGGATAGTTTCTGAGATTCGTTTCATTTTAATGATTCATGAATTATGACAAACGGAAGCGATATGGCTGAGAGCCAGCTTTTGTAGGTACTTTTCCAAACGTTGTGAGTCCTCTTTTGATTTGGCTCCTCCTTTTTGTTTTGGTTTGCACCTGCACTTATAATGAAGAAATCAGCCACAAAAGCAACAACATCTCACATTGACACAGACACAAACCTACACCAAGACGTGATGGTGAAGAACAGCAGCCCCAGCACCTCTGGTAAGATCAAATTTATAATTTTATGTTTATATTTTATACTGGGGCCTATTAGTGGTATTTTATTATTTTTAAAAGAGGAAATTAAAGGATGGAAACCAAAATTTTGTACCAAAATTCAAACTGACTTTTTTCATTGTTGATGACAAAGTATGATTTAAACAATTTTATACAGTCTAACTTGACTGGATTGACATTCAATGACCAAATAATTAATAATACTAATTAAAAGTACAAATACATCAGTTATATTTTTATCAAGTATTTGTCAGTGTTTATTATGACAGTTTACATACAAATATTTTTTATTAAAACATGTCGAAGGTTTACCTCATGTTGGAAATCCAAAAAATTTAACAGCATTGACACTCATAAGATCTGGGACTGTTTGATGACTAAGTGGATCATGTGAGGTGCGGCTACACACCGTATACGGAGCACATGCAAGATAAGACTTGTCAACAAAGCTCCTCTGGCTGGAGTCATTCTTTTAATATAGTATATAATATAGAGTATATATATAGTATTATACAAGTTTTAAATGGTCCTCCTGAACTAGTATGATCTGTCACTACTGTACCAAGGACACCTCCAGCTTAGTCCTTGTTGATTGCACTATCTGAGTCGGTCATGACTCTGGGTCTTGTACTGATGGTAATTTAACTTCTCCTGCGTTAGAATCATCAACTGTAATAAAAGCTGTTTAAAGCCACCTGACTGACGCTAAGTAACTCTATGTGCTGCAGAGGTGCACCGGTGCAGTGCACAGTGCCTGGGACCCCTGGCCTTCCACGCTCAGACTAAAGGCAAGTGCATTCTCCTCTCTGAACATGGGAGATGTGCGCAGCGGAACACAGATACCTTTAAGAATGGCCTGCTCTTCAGCTGCCGCTCCATCAGGGTGCAGGAGAGGGTGCAACTCAGGATAGATAAACATAAGATCAACTGGACTGGAGCTCTCCGAGTGGGCTTCACTAATGTGCCTCCCTCAACCCGCACTGGAGACCTGCCCTGCATGGCCATCCCCTGCCTCACAAAGCTCCCGGGACACTGGGCTGCTCCGGTGAAAGACTCCCTGGTCAGGACAGGGGCACTGCTGGAGTTCTGGGTGTCATACAGTGGCAACTTAAATGTGTCTATCAACAACAGTGTTCAGCATCTACTACTGACAGACGTGGACATCAGCCGACCGCTATGGGCCATGATCGATGTATACGGTCAAACATGTGGTATTACATTATTAGGTAGGTATATCATCTCAACTGAATAATTCAACTTGTGTTACCTAATTTTTGTGCTAAATATAATTCACTTTATATGTCAACTGCAGGATCAGTGAAGAAAGAATGGTTTCACACAAGAAGGTCTTGTCTTCCACCTCAGTATGAGATACCCTCTGCCCCAAGTTTTGAATCATGCGAAGACATCACATTATTGAACCCACAGACTTCAGCAGGTACTACTATGTAATACATTGAACTTTCAATGGCTATCTACACAAATGATTCCTAAATGTTTTTTTTGATTTTTGCTTATTCTGCAGATAAAGGCAACTGCGAGGAGTGTGTTGTGTGTTTGGGAAAAGAGGCCAGGATAATAGTGAAGCCCTGTAGACACAAGTGTTTGTGTTCAAACTGTGCAATACGAGTTCTGGAGGAGTTTGGCACCTGTCCGCTCTGCCGACAGTTGATCTGCGGTGGGGCCATCGCTGCCCTGTAAACTCAGCTAAGAAAGAAAATGTGAACAATGTAAATATGTGATGTAGATAGACTTATGTATGATGCTGTATTTGAATCTGAGATTGTAACTGGTATATATTAAAAACATTAAACACTGTATATTTAGATATGTTTTTGTTTGTTTTGTTTTTTTTTACCTTTTTTTTACTGTATTAAATGTGTACACATTTTTATATTATGATGATAAAAACTTAAGATCAGGAATAAAAAGTACTTTAAATATCTGTGATCTTGAATTATTATTTTTGATATTATTAGCCTATTCAACACAAGTTAGCACAAAAAAAACAAAAAAACAAAAACCCAACAACTATACACAAACACACACACACACACACACACAATTATAAACTGCACACATGTGAATTATATCAGCCCTTCTCACATTTTTATGGAAAACAGAACATTTCTATGGCTCTTATACATAAATACATTTATAAAGGCAAGTTTATTATCGACTTTATGTCAATAAAATGTTGCTTTTTGACTTGGATTAAGCACGTGTAATTTGAAAACGTGCGTAATAGTCCAGAGATCATTTGAATGGCAATAACTTTAAATACAGATTATGATCAATGAATGACGACAGTCAGAGGATAGAATTACAAAAGTTATACAAGGTCTCTCTTCCACGTGATTACATCCGGCCTGATAGCGTTTTATAAACCATGTCAGTTCAGAATACTATGTTTGCTTGTTTTATTATTTTCATCCAAAAGGCCTACTAGTACTTTTTACTACCATTTTGATATTTTCTCTATTTCTTATGATCTTGTACTTCTAATTGTGTAATTGTTTTTAACTCTTAATATACCTGCTGTGGTACTTTGAGATTTCTTTCAAATGTAAAGGGCAATATAAATAAAATGTACTACTGTTATCATTATTATTACTCACTGTGTCCAGGGCAGTGTGGGCTTAAGCTGTTGAGACCCTAGAGACTTGGAGACATCTGGCTGTTGAGACCGTTGAGACTTAGCGACATCTGGCTGTACATTTTTGGAAATAATTCCTTCACATACAGTTCATTTGAGAACCACTGAGGGGCAGTGCTGTGCAACTGTTGTGAAAGTCCACTCTCCCAGTCCCATTCTCCTAAGATAAGGAATGTATACAAATTACTACTTATATGACAGTTTACTTTATTATACAATATACGTTTTGTTGTCACATAAGTTCTTGCAATGTGTGTTTTTGAGGATTCTATATAAAGCCCGTAGATCCAGGAATGAGAGATATGACCTTTGGTGCCAGGGCTGTTAAATATTTATCTTGTGTCAGAGCTGAGAGCTAGGATTCACACAGAGGATACAACAGGAGTCTGTGTGTTTATACAGGGATGGACACTGCAAACCATCTATGACAAATCATACGACACTATATAACATTTAGTCAAATACATTGTCCCGAATAAATCTTTAAAATCAAAAAGCAGCTTCAGAACTAGAAGTTAATAGTCTATTGAGTAAACTGAAAATGAAAGTGATTAGTTTGGCCCATGTTTTCAAAACTGTACAAATTAGAATATGATAAAGTCTAATTTTCAAATATTTTGGTTAACTTGATGTTAATTTGACATTTAAACTTTTACTTACATGATTCTAGCAAGATCCTTGCTTGACAGAGGCACCTCACTTACAGCAGTCTATGACTCCATCTAGTGGTGTCCTGACAGACCTGAACTATTAGAACACATCTGCCCCATTCATTATCCTGAACACACTTCTACGTATTAGTGAAGTCTATTATAGAGTCAACATTGGTTAGTTTATTTGTTAAGATTCCTTTTGAAAATTGCTTCCTTTACCCTTCAATGTAAAACACTGGGGGGCGGTACTGATGTCAGGATTGGGCCTGTATGGGAATCTCTATTATTTCCAGCTGTGGATGGAAACTATTACCGAGCTCCTTCTCCCTGATGAGATTTCAAGAGCATGCTCACGCACACATGCAAACACATGCCACACACTGCAGCACAGAGTCTCACATTGAGGAGACCCGCGCTGAATCATTCAGTGCTGATAAAAGGCAGCCTGTTTGCCAGAGACACAGAGAGAACAGCAGTGGGAGGAGGACAGAGCAGCAGTGGAGCCTCCTTTATTTTCATTCACTTCCTCTGTTCTCTGCACTGACGGCAGCTCACTGCGCAGCCTGTAAGTACTCCACTCACTCTGCTCACACTGGACTTTCACAAACATTTTCAAGTTTCTTACATTTAGATTATCAAACAGTGTACTGCTTCTGTGTTTACATTCTTTCTAATTATATTCTAATTTTCCTAAGTGTGGAAATGCAACATATAAACAGAAATTGTTGCTGTGATTAAGATTTTTATCATCAGAAGCCTGAGCTGAGCCTGAGATATCACATGGTTTTATCTTATGGTTAATATTTCAAATGTGTAGAAATGGTGTATTTTTTACACTCATCAACTCCCTAAAGCTGTGCGTCTTTTGGATGACCTAAACTTTAGGACAAAATGGTGTTTACAGCTGAAATAAACCATGGTGCTTTATGTTTATTTTCCGTGACATTCCACAAGTGTGCTGCAGAAACCTGGTTATCTGTGCAGATTTATGCCTAGTTGTAGATGAGGATTATCTTTACATTTTCACAACAAGTTGTTTCATGTTTCACCCAAATACAGCCAAGTTAGGTGATGGAAAAACAGGGTCTGGTCATTAAATGATGTAGTTCGAGATGATGTCACAGATTTATGTCATTGGCCGTTGACTCACGGAGCCTTTTAAATGAGCACAACTTATTGGTTCATAGTGCGTTGTACAGCGAGACAGTGGCTGACCTTTACAGTCTGCTGGAGCTGGTCCATCTCTGGTACAAAGGCCCCCAGTTTCCCTGTTGTCCTGATTATGTCTGTGTAACAGAAAGATGAAGTCTTGTGTTTGTTTAGTGAGGTAAAAGACAAAACTCGGATGCAGCGTGGGAGAGGTGTCGTACTAATCACTTCTTGCGTGATTACCTCATTCAGCCACAGAGTGACAAAGTGTCAGGACTGGTCTCAGCAGGGTGAAAGTCTGCTCCACATGCAGAGCCCTGGAGCTGCCCCTTAAAACATTTGGCAAATCGCCCCTGTGTGAAAGAACAGGCCTGGTTAAAGAATATCTGCTGTACCTTGCCAGACCGCTGAATTATTAAAAAGAGCTGACTCTTTGTTTTTCCACTAGAGCTGCTAGAGCTTAAAGTAACACACACATAAAACACATGTAGTGGACTCTGGTACTTCAACTGATTAATTTACTCTGTCAGAGAGATTAACAGCACTAAAAGACCGAAGGAGAGTCACCTGCCACAAACTGTAAACCAACCAAATGCTATTTAATGAGCTGTGCTGTTCGTCTAGATGTCCTGCATTTGAATTAACTGGCTGTTTTGAACAATAATCTAAATGTGTGTTTACCTATGTGTGTTTTGTCATGAGAGGAGGTCCAGTGCATAGCAGTAGGGCTCTGAATCTCTTATTGTGAATACTGGCCGTTAAAGTTCACAAAGCAGCAGGAGCCTAGGGACAGATAAAGTTCAGGAGGGTGCCATGGAGTCACTGCAGTGTCTGAGCAGAGATAAACTATTCCCCTTTGGTTAACCCTGCACTGTGAATTATCACCTTATCACAACAATAGGGCCGCTTCACTTAAGGAGGTGCCCCACACTCGGACCAGAGCATGGTACCTTTTAAACTGGGCTGGAGAGGTTGCTATGGCGATGCCTGTCAACCGGGAAGTCCTGTGTAGAGGCCGGTCGAGCGAGGTCTGGCTCTGAGAAGGAGAGAGGGAGTGATTGTGTGTCCTGGCAAGTTTAGAGAGCAGAGCCAAAGAAAGGGCTACTACGTGGTTTACGTGCACAACTGACTGATAGAGGTGTGAGTTCACTGGTCGGCGCTACTTTCCAAGGTACGTAAAGCTTCTCCTTTTGTATAAGACATTCACATAACAGCTATTTGTGGTTGGAACACCTACATAAATCATTTCGATACCAAAATCCTTCCAAGTTGTTTTTCAAGGTTGGGTAACCTGTTTGACTACTCACAGGGTTTAGTAAGGATTAGTGCCACACACCTGTCTGGGATTGAGTCTTATAGAAAAGGGGGCTGCTTTTCAGAGCACCTGAATGACCCATGTGCTCCGTGTGGGAACATGTTGTCAACAGCGGTTATGAGTGATAGGGCTGCACGATTTTGGGAAAAAAAAAATCTAATTGTGATTTTTATGACAATTATTGAGATGAAATGTGGTATATTTAAAAGGTAGGATTCTGTTCAGAGTGCACATTGTAAACAACTCCAGGAGCATTAACAACTGAGACCAGACTGAGTAATGAACTGATAAACTAATCTAAGAATCCCATGCATTTCAGAACATGTTTGTAGAGGTCTAAACTAGACCAGAAAGACAGGATATTTTGTTATTTGCAGAGGGCATTCTATTATGTAAATAATTGCAGCCTTTGCAATTTGATAATTGCGGGTAACTCAAATTCTGATTTTGATTAATTGTGCAGCCCTAATGAGCAAGAGCTTAACTTATGTGGACAAAGTTCACAACATGCCAGCCTTCATCTTGTTCTCAATATGGTATGTACACAATTGCCAGTGTCTGGTTAGCATTGGCAATTTAATTATTTGAGGTACAGTTTTGGAGCTGTCAGAACTGTTTTGTGTCATACTTATTCCTAGGACCGTCCACTGCCCACTTAGTGCCTCCCCTGTTTTCTGTCACTTTGATTTCCACAGTCAACTATAATTCCCTTTGTGATATTACAAAGGCTTGAGCTGCCACTTCTTATACTCACAAGCTCACTCAGCTTTGAACATGTGCTGCGACAGGCATAGGGATTTGCTACATTTTCACATGTTACTGTTTCTCATGCTTTGGCCTGTGTGCAGTCACACTTAAAAGCCCGTGCATGTTTGAGTATATAATTTGTTCTCTATCAGATGCAACTTCATGGTTCCTACAAGCTTCAAGAGAAAGTGGGTGTGATTTTATGACTTGTGGTTCCTGTCTATTGACAGGAAGCACACTAACCATGTCTCCTCCTGTAGCTTAGGACTTGAGGGAGCACCATACATGGAGGGAAAGTACTTCTCCCCTGATAAATGTGTGTATCCCCCAATAACTGCATATCATAAACTCTCCGCTCCACGTCCTTGTAAGGGCTCTGTCCGCATTCGCACATCTGCCGCGCTGCAGACGGGCCGCACTGGGGTTTTGGGATTAACGTCAGCGGCAGGAATTCTAACATCGACACGTAACAACACCATGACTCAATACGTGTTTGGACAAAAATGCCAGCTCTGTTTGTCAAGGAAAGGCTGACACACACAATTACCTTCTTACAACTTACTTAGAAATGAATTCTTTGGCTTTACTGCAGTGTTATGTAATTTTTAGTGGACAAGTTGATAAGGTGGGTGTTGTAAAAGCAATAATATAGAGGATGCTTTGACAACATAGGCTACACTGGGTACTTCTATGGCTTATCAGGTAAAAGTTAAAACTTGTCTACATTACCTGAGGGCATTTTTAGCCTGCAAATATTATTTTCACCTTTGAGTTTCTATTGATGGAATATACAGAAGGGATGAAGGGATTTATAATTTTAAAAAAAGGATCACGACTAAATGAAATTACTAAATTATTGGTTGGTTGACTGATAGATAATAATGGCCTTTAAACTGAATACCATACCTACATATATGACATGACATATCTAAATATATTTGGTTATCAGTAAAAATAGTGTTTGTGCTTGTAACTACACTCCTAGGATCCAACAATCTGCCAGTGTGTGCAGTAGTTCCCATGTTAAGTCATTGGTGAGTCAATTATTAACAGCTCGCCACAAAGCACACAGAGATAGAAGAGTGGAGATTGCTTTGCCTATTGATTAATTAGGTTTTAGGATGTGGTCAGGGCAAACAAAATATCTATTGTCCACTTATTTGTGTACTCCATCCTACTGACACTGGGCATCCTCAGGTCAACACAGTGGAGGTTATTTTTAGTCCATGTGCGGTCACCATAATAGTCAATGATAAAAGGCTACTTAGAAAGAAAGGTCAGATTAGGCTGGGTGCCGAGGCAAATGTTTCTACTCATGAAAATTGGCTTTCCACGACTAGCTTATTTCTGTTGGTTCTTAGGTAATCGTTTAAAAATGCAAGTATTAAAGTACCAGATAAGATATGAATCAATTTTTCAGTAAAGCTATTTTGATCCTTAGAAATGTGTGAACATATCAAGAATCACAGAGATGTGGTATGGTTCACTGACCTGCTGCCAAGTCGAGCTGTTCTGGCTCACAAACTCCTGATAATACAGACTCCCCTTTTTAAAGGAAGGGGAGGTAGTAGTCCCTCTGTAAGTACACTGTTTATACTGTGTTGTGTACCATGGGTTTATAGACAAAGTTTACAGAACAACATCTGGCCTGAGGCGTTCTGGGACCAGATCCACTTCCTTGACGCAGAAGAAATTATTTACATAGCAGTCTAGTAGAACCTGTTTCTCAGCTGCATCTCATGTGGATATAGAAAGTAACATTTAACAAGGAATGAATAGTTTTCTTTTGAACACTTTTTGAGATAGTGGTGTCAAGACTCCTCAGATGTAGGCTGGACCATTTATGGACCGTTCCCTCTCTCCAGCCCAAAGACATCTCTGGCCAAATGTGGTTTAAGAACAGCTTGTGAAACACATGGGCTATAAAGTTCACATATTTGAGTGAGATAGTATCAAGGTTTTCTCACCAGGCAGAAGTCCTCTTTGTACGAACACCACATCCACTGGACAGCCCAGAGTACATAAGCCTGGATGTTTGGAGAAAACCTGAGGAGAGACAGACTTATTTGAGTTTTCCTTATTAGGTAGATTTTTTTTGTTTGTTGCAGACAACCCTACTTCACTGCCAGCACTTTTCAATTCTGGATGAAGCTCCTCGGAAACGTGACAGTTGCTTACTCATCTGAGACATGGATGCTGTAATTTCACAAAACATGTTACATAAGTCACTGCTGTCACTAAGTGTATCAAATCATCAGTTACTAACAAACAGTGATAGACAGGCTCTACATACATCCTATCAGATATGTTTGATTAACAGTCCTTAGCGTTTTTAATTAGACTTTTTACACACGGCCTAATTGGTGGCATGACATTCTATGAACAATGCCTAATTTACCTGTTTCATCGCCGCATTCAGGATACTAAACATATATCAGTATAATAAACATATATCGTTATGTTAACCAGTGTTAACCTATTCCATTTTGCATTACCACTACAGCGACATAGAACTGACAAACGTGGATTAAACATTTTTACCGAATTTTTTGTCGTTACGAGAAAGTATGAAGTTAAACACTTTTTTGTTAAAACATTATCATTACAGGTTTTTTACGTTGCCATTTCTCGTTTTAATGTGAACATATTAAGCTCATATCCAATGCACTGAATAGAGGTTAGTCACTTTAAGCAGGTCCGAGTGCACAATCTGCACCTTCCCCAGCAGGTGCAGGGGAAGATCCTGTATGTAAGCAAAGGCACAGACAGACACACTCTGGGTGCTCTCAGGGTGCACATGGACATGCCCTGTCCTTGCCCACCTTACTTAATGGTTGGCAGCACCAATCACAACATATAAAGCTGAAAGGGTCGTCTGTGTGCCGGTGTCTGTGTTTATCTGGATATGTGCGCTCTGGGTGCGTGCTCTGGATATGTGCTCTGATCTCCATGAGCATTGGCATTTCTAAAAGGCAGTTACAGGCCTATGCCTTCAAGGCAGTGGAGTCGGAGTGTCATGCAGTCTTTAGTCATTAGACATAAGCAAAATGATAAGCCCTTGGCTCTTCCTCTGCACATTACTGCAGATCATACAGGTCACGCACTCGGACATGCTTAAAGTGACTGGCCCCTATTCAGTGCATTTGATATGAGCTTAATATGTTCATGTTAAAACGAGAAACTGATGGCCTTCACTTTTTACATTAAAATAATGTTGTTAAAACGTGAAACTAAAGTTGTTAAAACCTGTAATAATTACTTTTTTAATGAAAACATGTTCTAGTTTTAACTTCATACTTTCTCGTAATGACGAAAAAGTTGATACAAATGTTTAATTCACGTTTGTCAGTTCTGCTCTTCCGTATTACCATACCTTGAGTAGCTAACATTCCTGCCTGGCGCATGCATGTGCAGATTTCAATTAAGCAGTAGTGGAGTTAGCAATATGGGCCCCCTAGGTGAATTTGAGATTAGGGCTCTCCCTATAATGTACTCTTTTTTGTGTATCAAATATTTATTGTCTGTTTTTCCCCATTGTTCATGAGACACACCAGATTCAGCCGCTATAACTGCTAGCCTCAATGAGCTTCATTGGGAGCCGAACGCTATGGGTGACATCACACTCCCTCAGTCTGAATTTATAGTGAACACATTTTTAACAATGACCCAATACCTGTTCCGTATAATCGCCCTCAGAATCACCCCTGACCATAGCACACACTGTTCCTTAAATATTCATGCTCCTCACAGTTAAAGGGTACAGTATATTTTGGCAGTGAATTATATCTATTGAAAAGGCCATCCACCTCAACACCAGTCCTGTCATGAATTAAAGGCCCCCTACTGCCAAAAGAAACCTGCTTCTAACTTGGACTTTTGTGGCCTCCATTAAACACGGAGAGTTTTGTGAATCCAGAACAGTGATTCTATGAACAGACTTTTGATGAGTAGCTGTGTCTTAAGTGAAAATAAAGCTAGAAGAGTACAGTCAAGGGAAAGCTTTAGCCTACCTCACCACACAGACATCGTCACGCCTCTCCAAAGAGCAAAAATAAGTCCAGTTGGAATAATTCAATAGTTCATGTCTGTCCACTTTGTAAACATCTTTGAAACTACCACAGTTGCAACAGGGCCCCTCCCTCTCAGTGCGCACTCTTGGACTAGTCCATTCTACCGTGAAAGGGCGGGGTGGAGGGTGCTTTGATAGTTAAAATGGATTTGACTATCAGATACTATTTTGATGCTGTTTTCTTGTTTAAAAGTAAACTACTGTCATTTAATGTAATATTAAGAGAATATTAAATACATCTGAGGCCTTGGCCAAAAGTGGCTCTGATGGGCAATTGGTTGGGGGCCCCTCCAGGTTGGAGCCCTAGCCTGCCTAATGGTAGCGCCGCCTCTGCTGGTAAGCAGTGATGTACAACTGATAAGTGATCATTAATGTTATATTGGCAGTTACATGAAGTAAGCCTATTAGTAGGCTCTCTTTGTGTTTCTTATTTAATTACTTGTTTTATTATACATAGAAAAATATTCAACCATTTTCTTAATTACATTTGCATCATTGTGACTATTGTTTGGAACTTTAATCTAATCAATGTAATTTTCTTTGATGAAAATGGGGGCATCTGCTCTGGCTCAGCCTGAACAGTCTAATCGTGTTGTGGTGGACAGACTCATAGTTTCTCCATTATGTAACGCAGTTTGTTGGGGGATGATTCAGTTGTCTGACATTGCTGTCTGAAAACTAGATCACCTCCATCTCCGGTCTTCTCTGGCTCTGAGCAGTGCTCTGATGTTGTAGACACTAGACCAGTCCTCCTTATCATCATCTGTGTTGTTAGTCACAGCTACAAATAGGGAAAACTCATCAGTGTCAAGAAGCCTGTTGGGCAGTTCACTAGAAACAGGAAATCAGTCATTCAGTTTTTTGGAAAAGGGATGTTTGTACAAAAATAACTTTCCTACTCTATTATTCTATTCTTTTCATGCTTTTTTTTTTTTTTTTAAATCTCAATCTAATCTAAATAAGTGAATACACTGTTTAAAAAATGGTCTGTGGCATTGAGTACTTATTTAATTCCCTGCCTCTAATGGGAGCGGAAGCCACCCCTCATTTCTCCACAGCTTTGATCTGTAACACATCCGATGTATTTTTCCGGAGATGCACTTGATTTCAGTAGCTGACCCTCTCCTTCATCCAGCCTCTCGAATTCAGATTACTATGGGATTGTATGGCAGAGAGTGCAGAAATATGGGGTAGGAATGTGAGTCGGACACATTGTTTGGGGTGGGATTTTCCTTAGCAACAGTGAAAGTGGGTGACTGAGTTTTTCCCTTGTAGGAATATTAGAAGAGTGGGAAAATGGAACAGTTGTCCACCTGCCAGCTTGTAAGGTGTGGGTTGTTGGAGAAAAAATCAATCTATTAGACCCTTTGTAAAAAGTGCAAAAAACAAATTCTGTACACAAAATAGTATGACTTTATTTTTGTGAGTTATAAAGTTTTTTTTAAAAAGTATATGTGTTTTCACAGGTTTTCTTGATGACCAAACTGAATATCGAAAAGAGCCTCATCTGATCTCATGCAGTCACAGGTAAACGTGTGTTATATTTGGAATAAAAATAGCAGCAAAGTAGTATCCAGATGCATTGCTTTGCTAAACTGCACTAACTGAGTGACCTTTTTATTTTATACCATTGTTTTGAGTACAAGGGGTTGTAATTATTGAACAGTGACGAGAGATTCAAAATTGTAAACCTCACAATTTCGACAAATACTGCCCCCCCCATCTGTAGTCTTCCTGAGACATATGAACTCTATTGGCAGTATAAATTGGGGATTTCCCATGACCCTTTACAACCACCCTGGGAAGATGTCACCACCTGGTCTAAGCACCCAGACTCCGGACTGTGGGTGGGGCTTATACATTATCACCATGACAACAGTGGGACTATGACTAACCCTGCAGGACTTTGAGGGGGACATTGATGACCCCTCTCCAACCTTTCTACCCCCGGCTCCTCCCCCTATCTTCAAACAGGACACCCAAGTGAAAAGGAAGTTAATGGGCTCATAATGGAACCCTTCTATTTCTGTGCTCCAGCTCTGGATTTTCAATAAGACCGTTTTTGCATTTGTCGCAAGAGAGATGATGGAGAGGGTGGGCTACAACTTCCCACTCGTTGTGCTTTAAATAAATTAGGAGCAATGTCATCACAGGGCCTTCCCCCACTGGGACTGTTTATTCTCTGGACAAAAGATGGGATGCTAACAAGTTCACATGACCTTCCATAGACAACAGTGTTTATCCAGGGCAAGCTGGAGGAAATTACATAAGCAAATGTTATTATCAATATTTTTTTAAATATATTTTTCTTATTTATTTTTAGCAACATGCAGAGGAGGGGCACAATCCAGATGGCTCCAGGACTATTTTTTCAGGGGATCGAGGGATGTCTCCTGGTGAACAAATTCTAACATCTCCAGAAATGACTCATGAAGTAGTAGTCATCTCTCCTGGCCTCCCCACTCCTCCCCTGAGCCCGTATCACTCCGCAAGGTTTCCATCTGGGGAGTACAAGGTTAGCTCAGAGAAGTCCTTAAACAAGTGCGCCTCCTTGTGGGGAATTTAATGTACAACGTATTTTAGATAGCAGTAGCTGTCAACATTGCTGTAATTATTAAGCAAAATGGGTGTTTGTTATAGGTTTCTGATGTCCATGGAAGTGGCTCAACTACTCTCAGTTTTGGATCCTACTATGGGCCCTCAAAGACAAATGGTAACAATTCTATATTCTTATCTATTTGTTAGCAATGGTTTTCCAAAGTGGCACGTATTTAACATTTTTAATGTGGGTAAATGTTCTTATCTGTATTTAGGAGGCGTATCCAATGGCATCAAGAGCCCCACCACTTTACCCCGCAGTTGGACGCCCACTAGAGAGGAAAGACTGATCAAATATTCGGGAATTGGCCCTGTGGATGAGACTGGGATGCCTATCGCCTCTAGATCAGTAAGAATTGAAAAGCTCTATTGTTCAGAAAAGATTTAAATAATAACATTAGTACTGGCTCCATTACTACTTACTTTGCATAACTCCTATTTTTTCCTATGGCAGAGTGTAAACAAGCCCAGAGACTGGTACAAAAGCATGTTCAGGCAGATTCACAAGAAGCCAGAGGGTAAGAACACTCCTCTTCGTCTTCTCTCTCCCACACTCATCTGTCAACTTTAGGTCCTGGAGAGGTTATCCTGTTAGAATATTACTAAAGAGGGAGATTAAATACTGCTAAGTGAACATCAGTTTATTTTGTACCTCAATACCACAGTTCTTTCGGTTTACCTATTCTCTAATTATGCTCGCTGGACTGTGCAATCAAATGAAAACATAATATTATCAAATATGACAACTTCAGAATATCAGAATTAAGACAGTAATTGCACCATTCTACAAAAAATGACCAGGCTTGTGCAAGGAAAGTCATCAACCATAAAGCTAGGATAAATTTGCATTTGCAATCTTGCAGAAGATGTTCTGTGGTTAGTTTTGAAATAGCCAAATTCTCAAACCAAGTGATAAACTAAAACATATCTGTTACATTTTTAGAGTCGGACTTTGAAGATTCAGAGCAGTGGTCAGCTAAAGGTAAGTTTATAAACCAAAAAATGACTTTAACCACAATTTCAGTGTAATTTGACTTGAAATAACCCTGTAATCTTCACTCCTTCATAGTAATCCACCAAGAAAACACAGAAAACAACAATGAACCGGACACCAGTCTCTTTAGACTGACACCGCATGGGGCCTTACCAGACTGGTGAGTTTATTAGAACTTTTTTCAATCCTGGGCTTAACAATTAAAATAGGTTAGATTCAATTATTTTGTCCTTGCACAAGATAATGAAGTGTAATTGCATTTTTTACCAGAATGAGTATGTTTTTAAGCATTAAAAGTGTGCAGTGAACAGTGCAGTAAATTAGATATTGCAAAGAGATGATCTGATCTGTTGTAGAAGTCTTTCATACAAGTGAAAGGGGCCTTTTTAATTGGTGTTCACAGATACTGTACAAATTGATCAGAGTGTCTGTTGTGAATACCACTTACACTTAAGCTCAGTGCTGAGGGGGGCAGACAAGTTTGGATTTGTTGTTACAGGCACTTACAATGGAGCTGTGATTAAGTTGCTGTCCACGTTTTTGTGTGTCGTGGTGTAATGTTTCAGGAGTGAGGATGTAGATAAGCTGTCAGACACAGACAAGAAGCAGCGCCAACCAAAGAGTATATTCGACTATGAGCCCGAAGTGAGCACCGCCTCCGAGAACAACACGCAGGTATGCGCTCCTACACATCCTTCATCTAAATTAGTGTGCATTAACTTTTATCCAATGAAATCACAGCGCTCCTCTCTGTGGTTTTCTACTATTATCTTATTGTGGCATTAACAAGAAGTCTTAGGATAGGCACCCTTTCTTTGAGGATTAGTTCATGTATTTTGGCTTTGCACGCAATAATTTTGGATGCTTGTGTAGCTACTTGTTATCGCCACCAGATGTTCAAACTTACGTATGCACTAAAGCTTTCTATCTTTGTCACACCTCACAATAATTGCAAGAGCATTTATGAGTAATTTAACTGAATCATAGGGATGGACACTTGAAACATACAGGTATTTTTCCTAAAGTGATGTAATGTCTACCTTCTGTTGTGCTCACCTACAAATTATAAAGCTGTCCCTAAAGTGTTTTGGTGAAGGGTTCTTTTGCAACAATGTCCCAGATCAGTTGCATATTGTGCCCAGTGCAAATGTGTGTGAAGAAAAGGCATCTTTGTCTTCGCTCGCCCTCGGGAGTGAGAGAGGTGTCTTGTGATCCGTATTATGGTGTTAACCTCTTGTGGAGTATAATGGCACACAGCATGGAGACTGTTTCATTTCTCTTTTTATGATAGCAGCCAATGTTCTAATCCCAGAACGTCGTTTAGCAAACTAGACCATATCAGGTGTTATAAGCTTCCTTTCACGGATGTTTGTGGTTGCAGTGAGGATGACTTCCAAATGGGGGAAGACAGGATTTTGGCTTTTATTAAAACAGGCTCAGCCAAAAACATAAATTTATTGTAGCGGGGTCCTTGGCCAGACTTACCTTTTAAAGTCAGGTATTCAGACTTTAATAAAAGACGTAAGAATGTGTTTATTGTTGATTACATTTTATAACTAACAGCTGTGGAACAAAAACACACATTTATTTTGCTTATTTACTTGTATGCTAAATGTAAGCAGTGATGAATCAACAGCTTTTTAGAGATTGTTTGATGCTCCGCCAAAAATTATACAAGAGATACAATGCAGATACATTGTGTAGTTGCACTCTGTGCTATACTGCATGCCAAACACTACTATTCTGTATTTCTTAAGTTTATATAGGGAACACCTCAGCGACATTGTTAATCATTTAGATTTGATTTCTTTTCCATGGAACTTTCTACTCTACGTACTTTCTTGTCTTTACCTTGTTCTATGTAAACGTAATTGAGTAATTTATTTTATTATTCTGTCAACTTTTAGTCAGATTCAATTGCCCATAAAATGTAATGTTCTTTGTTTGTTTAGACTTATCTACCCGTATCTCCAAAGAAGGAGCCAGAACAACGCAAGTCACCTTCAATTGAGGTAAGCTCTCTGAATATTATGTTCCTTCTCACTTTCACCAGGACATGGTAGAAGTGGCAACAGAGTTTTATCCGTCATTTAACTTGGCCCTTACACCTCTAACATAACTGCGGACACTCAGGACACTCTTGTCTCTGAGCTGAGCCAATTTGAGGCAGAGCTGGACTCCGAGATCCAGGGCCTGGAGAGGAGACTGTCCCAGAAGAGGCAGAAGCAGCAGCGTCCTGCCTGGGGTGAGGTACTGAGCCCCAAACATCCCTCCTCCTCTTTCCCCCACCACCATTTTTGTTGCCCCCTACCAAGCCATTCCCCCTCCTGATCCACAAGAAGTCTGCACGAATCACTGAGACCCCAGTGCTTGCTTTGACAATGCACAGTCTGTTGTTTTGTCTTTGAATGTCCTGCCTGCCTGTTGCTTGTGGCTGATCTTT